>CAKNYM010053150.1:979189-995240 GCA_932195095.1 Andricus curvator | reverse complement strand
CAAATTTACAAGCCAAAAACACGATTTTTTTAGAAGGCGGTAAAATTTCCAACCATAACAGTAGAATTTTCATCGGAAAAGTTAATTTTTAACAGAGAAAGATGAATTTTAAACCATAAAAGATGAATTTTCAATCCAAGTGGACGAAATTTTAACAAAACAATTCAGAATTCGTTAAAATATATGATTTTAACAAAATAGTTGAATTTTAAACAAATTAATTAAACTTTAAAAAAAAATTTGAATTTTCAACCAAATAGGTGAATTTTTAGCCTACAAAGATGCATTTTTAGTCATGAAAATGAATTTCCTACCAAAAAACGATTTTTCAAAAAAATAGATGTTAATGTCGATATATATTTAAATATTTATATAATATTGCTGGGTCATTGTATTTCCCCCACATTTAAGCACAGACCTTTTAAAATTAAAGGTTAAAGCATCGAAATCTGTCATTTTGTGATTGTAAATTCTCTTTTGTTAAACCTCCTTTGGCTTTAACGAACACATTCTCATCACGTGTCTCGTGCTTCGCACTGGATTTTTTCTAAAATGTGAACTTTTCTACATTATGTTTAACACTTTTATATCAAATGTAGATTACATTTATTTATATACCTCGGCCTGGGATTGCTTATTCAGATATTACAATATAAAGTACAAATTTTATTCATCATGTTTACTTTAATATTTTTTTCTTATTCTGCATTGAATTTTATTCTGAACTACCCTGAAAAATGTACCATTTCAATAAATTTAGATTATTACAATTAATAATATGCATTGGTATTGAAAGATACGTATTTTCATTGTCTTTTTTTCATAATTGAAAAAAATTTGCACATCCTATAAGAAAAAAACAATTATGTTATTAAACATTTTATTGCATTTTGTGTCGTTATTTCATACATTTAATTTTTGTATTTTCAATCTTATTAGTTACGATTCAAACTAAAAATACGCATCCTTGCGTAAAGTACTTTTGAGCAAATTTGTTGATATAATTTAGGTGAAAAATTTTGTTAAATAAAATGTTATTGTAGCTTGTGTCCTTTTTCGAAAAAGGTACTTTTTGTTTTTTAATATATTTTTATAACAAGACTTTATAAAAAATGTGTATTTTCTTTTGGTTGAACAACTTTTGTCTTCTCATTTCTTTTTGTCTCTTGTGTCGTTTTTCCAAAAGTTTAATTTTTTTATTCTTCACCTTGTTTTTTACGACTAAAAGAAAATCTACTTGTTCTATCTAAAAATTATTAATGACAAATTTGTAGATCCTTTTTGGATGAACAACATTTGTCAATTAATTTTTTTTCGTACCTTGTGTCGTTTTCCAAAAAATCGATTTTTTTTTATTTTTATTGTTATTTTTTACGATTGAAGCAAAAATTACGCGTCTTATCAAAAAATTACTAATGAAAAATTTGTAGCTCTTTTTATGTGAATAACTTTTTTCTTATTTTTTTTTCGCAGCTTGTGTCGTTTGTCCAAAAATTCAATTTTTTTTTTCTTTTTTTTACGAATTTACACAAAAACTACGCGTCCTATCAGAAAGTAATTATTAACAAATTTTGTAAACATTTTTTGAATGCACAATTTTTGTCTATTCATTTTTTTTGACATACATTGTTATGACATATTGTAGGGCGTTCAAAAAGTAACGTTTTTCCCCTTTTGACTTTTTTCATAACGTGCGTTGTTTGGCTTAAAATTTTCATTTTCGTTTGTTTTTTTTAATTTTGTACATGCTATAACTCTGGTAATTTCTCTTTTATCGCAAAAAGTCATCAGTTATTAAACATTTTATTACACCTTGTGTCGTTTTTTCATTTTAATTTGTTTATTTTCAATGTTATTATTTACAATTCAATCTAAAAATGCGCATCCTAGCGTGAAGTGGTATTGAGAAAATTTGTAGATATAATTTAGGCGAAAAATTTTGTTAAATAAAATGTGATTTTAGATTGTGTCCTTTTTTCAAAAAGGTAATTTTTTTGTTTTCAGTATATTTTCATGACAAGAGTTTATAACAAATTTGTAGATCTTTTTTGGTTGAACAACTTTTGTCTTTTCATTTTTTTTCCTTTTTTATGTCGTTTTTCCAAAAGTTTAATTTTTTTTTTATTTTTAATCTTGTTTTTTACGATTAAAAGAAAATCTACTTGTTCCATCTAAAAATTATCAATAAAAAATTTTTAGATCCTTTTCTGGTAAAGAACTCTTGTTGATTAATTTTTTTTCGCACCTTGTGCCGTTTTCAAAAAAATTTAATTTCTTTATTTTTGATGTTATTTTTTACGATCAAAACGAAAACTACGGGTCCTATAAAAAAATTATATATATATATATATATATTTATATATTTATATACACATATACATACTATATATATTCCATATTCGGGAAAAAAAAATTTTCAACAAAAGCAAATTAATCTTCAATAAAATAGTTGAATTTTCTACCGCAGAGGCGAATTAAAAAAAATTAATTTTTAACAAATTGGGTAAACTTTCAACCATGTAGTTGAATTGCCAACCAAGGAGATGATTTCTTAACCAAGAATATTAATTTACTAACAAGAACGATTAATTTTCAATTAAAAAAAAAAAAAAATGCAATCAGAAATTAAACGATTTTTCAACAAAAAGGATAAATCTTCAACCTATAAAATAAATTTTTAAAGTAGTTTAACTTTCCATCAAGTGCTTGCATTTTCAACAAAAAATGTGATTAAAAAAAAAAAATACCTTCACTTTCAAGAAATTTTTTTTTTTTCAATTTTCAACCAAATAGTAGAATTTTCAACCAAACAAGATGAATTTCGAACAAAAAATATAATAGTAGACTACTTAATAACACAAAAGTATCCTTACACAAAAAATAGTTGGATTTTATTATTGGAATCTACTAATTCAGTTCGCATTTAAGTAAACAACGAGAAAAAGGAGAAGTATATTGAAAACAGGAAGAAAAGAATTCTTAAAAAAATGGGAAAAGAGAGGAATAGGGGAAAGAATGTGAAATCTGATATATAAAAGTAATTCTCAAACTTATTAGGTTATCATTTTTGATGATATGGTTTTTTTGACTAGATATATTTTTTTAAAGTAAATAATTTTTTTATGTTAATTCTTTTTCGTTTACTGTTCTAATATAAATATTTTGTTGAATATAGACTTTATTCTTATGTTGTGAGAAAATGACTCTAGCTTCGCTGGGATCCGAACCCAGGTCTTTCAGATGGCCGGTCTGATAATTGATTGATGCTTAAATTATTATTGAACTGTACCGTTGAAGAAATTCGAAACTTTTAAAAGTTTGATTGAAAACCTAGATTGTTTTAAGTTCCATAGAGTATGTTAATGATAATGGATAATCCTTGTAAATGGTCCACTTTTTAATTCAATTATCTCGCTTTTTCTTCATTTACTTCGAGCGCAGGCTCTTCTAGAAAAAACTTTTTTAAAACTAGTTAAACTCCTCAGCCAACAAATTATCAGGCACTATCAGCGTCACTTACCCATTGCGAGAAAATAATTCGCGAAAAGGAAAATAAAGTTTCTTTTTGGTAATTTGTTAGGGAAATGAAAGTCTTGAATGCTTATATAATTAGGATTGGCGTGACCATCCGTAGTTTTTCATGAGTAGCTTACATTCTCAAACAGGAATAAATAGGAATTATTTTTTTCTGAAAAAATTCTCAAAAACATATTTTCCTATATAAGATAGATTCTACACGAAATATTGAGAGCAGTTAATAAAATACTTTATACACAAATGTTATGTGTAAGAATTTTCCTACGCAAAACAGATTTTACACAAATTATTCACCAAGGGAAAATGTATGCAGACTTCACACTATTTGCCCTATGAAAAGGTGACTTTTTACGAAAATAGGAGAATAGAATCTTTTGAAAACTCTTTTGAATAAAATTAGTGAAGAGGGAGGTGATAGAGAAATATCAGGAGCAGTTAGGAAAGGTACGCTTTGAAAGGTAGTCGGTAGAAGAGAAGTGGAAGGATCTGAAAGAGAAAATGAAAGGGTGTGTGCAAAAGAAGGTATTCAGAAAGAAGAAGGGACCAGTGAACCCGTGGTGGGAAAGGGAATGTAGAAAGATGATAAGGAAGGTGGAAAGGAATGTGGAAAGGAAGTACATGAGTGGAAAAAGGGATTTGTGAAGAGGGAGGAGTACGTAGAGATGAAGAAGGAGTTTATGGTGATGAGTAAAAAGAAAGAGCAGGAAAGGAAGAATGATCTGGAAGAGGAGTTGAAAAGTGTTAAGACAGAGGGGGATGAGTGTAAGATAATTAACAGGTTCCAGAAGCGTAGAGTGCGGATAGGCGAGAAGATAGGGAGTGAGGAGTGGAGGGAGTTTTTTAAAGAATCGTTTCAGGACTCAGATTTAAGGAAAAGGGATGAGAGAAGTAGAAGAATCAGGGAGAAACAAAAGGGGAAGTTGATTGATGAGGAGATAGAGATACATATGTATAAGGATGATAAGAAGGTCAAAGGCAGCAATTATGGACGGGGTACAGAACAAAGCCAGGCTGAACAGCCTGTCTTTGTATCGAACAGTACGCAATCGGTTAGGGAGTGGCTAAAGGAGGTAGTGAAGAAAGTATGGAGTTGGGAATGATTCTCAGGAGGGTGGTGTGAGAGGTTGATTGTGTCTTTGTGTAGGAAAGGAGAAAGGGATAGGCAGGAAAACTATAGAGGGATTACGCTAATGAATACGGTTTACAAAGTATACGCGATGGTATTGGCGGAGAGGCTGCGGAAGGATGTCGAGGGGAAAGGGATATTGCCGGAGACGCAGGAGGGATTCAGGACGGGTAGGAACACTATCAGAAATATTTAAATTTTGCAGCACGTGGTGAATAGGGGGAGGTTATGGTAGGCGACAGATGAGAGTGAAGTGGAGAGAAGCCTGATCGAGAGTATAAGGGATGTATATGAAGAGACGCTTTTTGCGATTTCAATCGCGCACATGGAGAGTAAGCTAGAGGTTGGGCGGTAGGAGGATTTAGGGTAGAAGAGGTTAGTAATTGGTCACTCGCGTATGCAGATGATATAGTGTTGCTGGCAAAAAGCGAGGAGACCTCAAAGAAGATGATGAAGAAGTTAAAAAGATACTTGGTTGAGAATAGGTTAGAGTTGAATGCGGCAAAGTCCAAGGTTATGGTGTTCAGGAAAGGATGTGAAAGGGATAAGGGACGGGAGTGGAAGTGGAAGTGAAAGACGATGGAAGAGATGAAAGAGTTTGTGTACCTGGGCTTCCTGTTTTGGATGAATGGGCGAGTGGATGGTCATAGAAAAGAGAGAGTTAGGAGGGCAAATGTGGTGACGAGGCAGGTGTGGTGTTGGAAAAGAAGTTATTCGCAGATTATTTTGGAGGAGGATGAAATTGATCGACTCGCTAGTGATGAGTCTGCTATTGCATGGAGTGCAGGTGTGAAGGAGAAAGGAAAGTGAAGAGGTAAATAGGATACAGAAGAGGTATGTAAAGTGGACACTTGGGTTCGCAAAGAATACACCTAATTATATTGTGAGGAGAGTGTCGAGAACGAGTATAGGGATTCTAACAGAGAATCGGAAATGTATGAGAAGATATTTTTAGAAGAGGGGGAAAATAAGCTAGTTAGGGAGTGTTGGTGGGAGAGGAAGAACAGGAGAAGGGGTGGGAATATGGAGGTTGAAAGAAAGGAGAGGAAGGTGTATGAGGTGGTCAAGAAGAACGGCATGGAGAGAGTGAAGACAGCAGAGGAGGAGATATGTACCATGGGTGAGGGGAGTGTTGGGTAATATGATGAAGAAGAGAAGAAAGGAGGAATGGAAAAGGGAAGTTTTTAAAGATGAGCGGATGTTTTTTCGGACATGTGTTTTCCTTCCGAAAATCTTTGGATACCATACATTCAAGAAAATTTTCGGTCATTTATAAATTTACCTGAAATTCTAGAAAATTGTTGCCATAAGGTAGTGCCTATGTGATTTAAAATTTTCCCAAACATAAAACTTGAAATTTCACTTTTTGGATTTTATGGAAGGCAAAGGGAAAATTAATTAACGAAAAATACGTTGTAGACACTAATGAGACTATTCAGATGAAACAAATTTTAATTCAAAATTTAATAAAATATTTTCAACTGTTTTTCCAATAAGAATTTTTTCCAATGTTTCCTGGCAAATGGTCTTATTGGGGTTCACACTTTTTCCTCCATAATTGGCAAGAAACGCGATTTCAAGGCTAATGTTTTGGGAAATGCTGAATCACATTCATACAAGCGTACGGCAATTAATTGGGTTGATGTGAAAACTAATAAGCACTTTTCGAAGAAAAATTGAAAAAAATTTCTAGTCAAAAAAGCAGGTCCAAATTTAATTTAAAAATTCAAAATATTGTTTCAACTATAACGGAAAACTCCTATTGCCCGAATCCATTTAAAATCAAGCAGGGTTCTAAACTTGAAATCGCAGAATCTCTCATGGAAGAAATATGTTATTTTTAAGAAGAAATTAGGCGACACGTATTTTCCCAATTTGCAAAACAAAAATTTTCTTAAAAGTTATGCGTATATGAATTTTGTGCTTTGTTTTTCAAACAACTTGAATTTTTTTTCTTAAACATCTATAACTTTTGACCTAATTTAGATATTTATTATTTTCTTTTTAATTCTAATAGAAAAATCTTAGCGGTTTTTCTGAAAAAATTAAAAATCGATTTTCTCAAAAAATCCACCTTCAAATTCTTTGCCAATTTTTTTTTTTTAGACTTGTAGTTTGATAATGATGATATCTTGTAAGTTTGATGCTTGCTAAATAAATGTTGTAGCCAAGAGAATTCTTTTTTCTTACAATCGAATTATCTACTTTTTCTTGGAAACAATGACAGATACGAAAAAATGTTAGCATGAATGTTTGCACGTCTAAAGAAGTTCTATGAAAGATGTTTCTTGTCCTTCTGCGATATCTTTCATAGTTTTCAAGAAAAATTAAAAAATTAAATTTGTAGGAAAAAAAATTCTCCCGGCCTCAAAAATGGTTTAGCCCGCATGATGCTGATAAGATGTCTTTCTTCTATTAGTAGAAACTTTTCAAAAATATTTAAAAGAATAAAAAAGGTGGGTTTTTCCAGAAAATATATTTTTTCATGTTTTCAAAATTTGAAGAAAAAAATATAAAAGATTTTCTCGAAAATCCCACCTTTTTTATTCTTCTAAACATTTTTTAAAAACTTCTACTAATAGAAGAAAGGCATCTTATCAGCATCATGCGGGCTACACCATTTTTGAGACCGAGAGAACTTTTTCCCCCTGAAAATGTAATTTTCCAATTTTTCTCATTAACTATAAAAAATATCGGAAAAGAAGAGACATTTTTCATAGAACTTTTTTAGACGTGCAATTTTTTATCTCAACATTTTTTCGTATCCGTCATTGTTTCGAAGAAAAAGTAGAAAATTTGATTGTAAGAAAAAAGAATTCTTCTGGCTACAAAATTTATTTAGCAAGCATCGATCTTAAAAGATATCTTCATTATCAAAGTACGAATTCGAAAAGAAGTTGGAAAAAATTTAAAGGTGGGTTTTTTGAGAAAATCGATTTTTAATTTTTTAAGAAAAAGCGCTGTCAATTGGTTAATTTTAATTTTTTTTTTCAATTTTCCGGCGGATTTTGAAAGTATTGGTATTGCCTAATTTCCTCTTAAAAATAACATATTTTTTCCCTGAGAGATTCTGCGATTTCAAGTGTAGAACCCTGCCTGATTTGAAATGAATTCGGTCTACTTCATTTAGGGAAAAATTCCTCGAGACAGACATCTTAAAGATATTAAAAAAAAATGTTATGCATAATTAATCGGTAATTCAAGAATACCCAGTCATTTTTTAACTAATATTTAATTGTTTAAACAGTTTTCATTCGTTTAAACATTTAAGAATATTCTTAAAAAGCAAATTAGAACATAAAATATTTCATTCTTTCGAAAAATAGCAAAAATTAAATATGTAGACAAAAAAATTGTTAAACAAATTTTAATTGGTTAGAACATCGACGAGTATTCAAAATAAACAAATTGATACTTGAAAATATTAAAATTTGTCGAAAATTTAGTGAGATAAAATTTTTCGCCTGCTTTTTTTAGGTAAAATATATACTTGAACAAATACGTATTTTCAAAATAATTGTGAAATTATTTAAACCAATTATTTTATTGTTATAATTTATTAAATAACTCATAAAGTCTAGAAAATATGTTCATTCCGCGAGTTGAGGGGAAAAAAAATTAAACACATTAATAATGTTTAAACAATTGAATATTAGTTAAAAAATGAGTGGGTATTCTTAAATTACCGATTAATAATTATTTATTTTCAAAAAACTTTTAAAAAGCGTCAATAAACCTCAATATTACGTAAAATGTCACTTATAGGGTTTTCTTTAGGGACCCATAAGAGTGGCTCAAAATTATTCAACCTCAAAACTTCTGATTGATTCTTATTCTCTGACAAATTCTGAAGAATATACTGAAACACGGAATTATTTTTAACATATTATCGCGATTCAATATCAGATTTACAAAAAGCTGACTTTTTTCGATGTTAAATCAATGGGAAACTTGATGGTCTTTGCGCCACCCCTAAATATTAACCGATTTTGCTCAAATTTGGAGTTTTTTTTGGGCATTCAAACAAAACTGGGGGGGGGGGTAAGAGCAGAGAAATTACAAAAGTGACAAATAAGGGCCACCCTAGCGTGGAGCCATTTTTACATGCTTACTCCCTTGGGACTGTACCATAAATTTCAGGAAACTTGTTTATTTCTTCCGCAAATTTGTTGATACCTCAAATTTTTTCAAATCTTAACTCATTCATAGATTTACCGAATAATTAATTAATTTTCACCTTTGCTGCACAATACATTAGGTATATTAGATGGTATTTTAGTTTTTGAATTACCCGCTGGACGATCAGGTAGTGGATGTGCCTACACCTGCCAGTGCCACATCCTCTCATTATACTTTCACAGAAAAAACTGGGGTTTCCATTAGAACCCATTTTTGGTTCCAAAGGAGCTGCAACAAAAATGAACCCCACTTGCTGAAAAGGAACCCAAAACGATAAATGAGCTCTAAATGATACCTCATTTGGGGTTCTAAAGGATCCCAATTGTAAATGAGCCTACTTCTGAAGAACCTATTTTTCCATTTGCCCACTTCGACATTTTGTTCCATTAATAATACAATTTTTACCTGAAAGCACAGATGTAATCAACCTCTGATGGACATAACTTCATGAAGAAAATGAAGGTACAAAATATTACCGTAATTAAAATAGATATAATGACTTGATAGATGTAATTTGCAGGTTATCTAACAAGCTTGTAAACATAAAGGCTTATTCATATGCAAGAAACTTTTCGACATGTCACTTTTTAAAAGTACAAATATATATTATTAAAAGTGCTGTAGGGTCGTTGCAAAAACAAAATTTCCTTTGTTTTATAATTTTTACATAAAATATAAAAATAGATAACCAATTTGACTGTAGAGAAACGAATTTTTTTAAAGTCTTAATGCGCATGCGTCGCACCAGCAGCCTCACTGCATGTTGATCGCGCGCTTATTTGAAATAATAAACTATGCAAATCAATTTTTTACAACATAATTATTATAATATTATTATTATTATTGTTTAATAATTTTAAAGTACAAAAAATATTATGAATTATTCAAAATTGACATTTGTGAATAAAAGTCTTCCTTCTTTTGAATTTAAAATCAATAATTCATTTGTAAAGAGTAAAATCAAATAATTAATTGACCTTTCACTCTAAAAGTCTATTTTGTGATCTGAAAATTAATTTCTTCGATTCTAAACTGATGATTTATCATAAAAAATTAATTTACACATTTAATAATTTCAAAAAAAAAACATATACAGCGAAAAACACGATAATTGACAGAAATGGACTTGTAGATTGAACTATTTAAAAACTGTTACAGATTGAACTATTTTTAAATTTAAACATTAAAAATTGTAATATTTAAAGGTGCAATAGTTCAAAATTGTATTAAATACATGCAGGAATCATCACAACAACTGGTTTCCCTTCCCCAAGCACATACATTTTCAGGGTGGCATGGCGATTCGGCGGACAATTTCAAATTCCCGGTTTTTCCCGGTCAAGTTTTTAAATTTTCCCGGTCAACTAAAAGTAACATATTCATATTTGCCGTCAAACGCAAACGTTTATTTTAATTCATGACGTTCACTCTGAACATCCTTCAACACAGCAGAACAAAACATTGCAAAATAAAGGAATTTTCAAAAAATACTTGAAATTTCCACTAAAAATATCAATTTTTCACAAAAAAAATGAAATAGTTAAACTTTTCAACCAAAGTGATGAATTTTCAAATAAAATTATGAATCTTCAACTGAATAGTTAAATTTTAAACAAAATAAAAAATAAACTTTCAGCTAAAATTATGCATATTTAACTGGAACACTTGATTTTTCGACCAAAAAGATGAATTTTTAAACCAGAAGATTAATTTTGAAATAAAAAGAATTATTTTGTACAAAAAATACAATTTTTCAACAAAATACATGAATTTTTAACAAAAGAGTCGAATTTTTGATTAAAGGAGACAAATTTTCAACCAAATAGTTGAATTTTGAACTAAAACAAGAATCATTTTCAACCAAAAATGGAATAGTAACGTTTTTAGTGAATAAAAATTAATTTTAAACCAAACATAAGAGTTTTTAATTAAAACAATGAATATTCAACTGAAATAGTTGAATTTTCAGAAAAAAAATTAATATTTACTAAAAAGGATAAATTGTCAACCAAAACTTAAATAATTATATTTCAAATTAAAGAAATTAATGTTTAACCAAACAAACGAAGTGATGAATTTTCAAATAAAATCCTAAATATTTAACTGAAATAGTTGAATTTTAAACCAGACAGATGAATTTTTTTACTGCAATGATGAATCTTTAACTAGAATAATTGAATTTTGGACCAAGAAGATGAATTTCTACCAAAAGACGAACTTCCAACTAAAAAAGATAATTTTTCTACAAAAAATTGAATAAATAAATTCATAGGCAAAAAAAAATAAAGTTAAAAAAAAGAGATGAATTTTCAACTAAAATTATGGAATATTCAACTGGAATAATAGCTACATTTTCATTAAAAAAAAATAAATAATTACCTAAAATATTTTAAGTAATTTATTTAATAAATTACATTTTTTTATACAAAATTATAGACAATGAAATGAATAATTGGATGAAAAAACTTCACTTCATTGGCGAATTTGTTGATGACAGCTCTCTCAGCTCGAGGAAATTGTTACAAAACATTTATTTAATTTTTTTTTCATGAACATATTGCTTAAAATGTGTTGCCTCGAAAAAAAAGTAAATAAAAGTTTTCGAATAATTCCCGCGAGACGAAAGTGCTGCCATCAAATTGCCACTTCATAACCTCGAAATCTATTTCTAGAAGGGTAAACAGTTTGCTTTTTCCGAAAATTGTACGCATAATAAATAATAATATCGTTTGTGTTTGCTTTAAAGAAATATTCTGTAAATCGCGAAATTACCAAGCCGACTTTGCAAGTGGTTGGTTTGTGAATGTGCCTTTATGTTGTTCTTTTCAAGTGCGCTCTAAACGAACCCTTTTGGGTCTCTGCAGGTATCTATTGGAGCTCAAGTTCGAAAGGATACCAACTTTTATTTGAGCCGCAACATTAGGGAACCCCCAGTTTTTTATGTGTTGTAAGAGTTATTCCTTCGGGTGACACCATTAAATCATTATCGTCTGGGTCCATTTCTATTTCTTCACCGGATCCGAAAAGGAAAATATAATAATTGATTAATTTTGACTCAGTGGTATAATAATAATAAAGTGAATAAAAAAACTGTTATTAACTTACGATAGGTTTAAAAAATGTTGACCTCTCTACAAAAGTTTGATTAAGTCAGTGAAAAAAAATCGCTTAAGAACGTAACAAACTTCATTGCAAAGATAATTATATTGTGAACAAATTCTCTATTCATGACACCGTGATGCACTAATTACAAATGAAGTGACAGTGGAGTGAAGGTACAAAAACACGGTCAACAGCGTCAATTTCACGACAGTGAACTTTGACGCGTTAAATTTGGTTGAAAAATTAGTAGAAATGAGGCGCAAAAAAACAGGCTAATTCCTTGACATTTTCTGTAAATTTAGGTGTCATAAAAATTAAAAAATTTAAATAATTGTAGCTTACAGAGTCAATTATAGAGTAGGACCTTATCTCAGCTCCAAATTGTGATAAAAAGCTCAGGTAAAGCTTGAAATGAGTAAAAAAATTCAAATAATACAGAGAAATAAGAAATAAAGTTTCAAAATTATTAAATAATTGGTTATTCTCAATTATTTTTCCTAGGCTTCTTTTCTGTCTCTTGGGGCGGCGAGTGTAACTGATCCAGGCAATATAACCAACCATAATTGAGTGCAGTTCCACCAACCGAGCTTAGGCGGCGTGGCGTCGCTTATACGTGAGTTGCGCGGCCTATCCAGCGGCTTTGAGGTGGAGGGGATACATAGGAGTGAGCGAGGTAGCATCGGCGGTCTTTTTTCTATCTCTGTACCCCCTCCACCTCTAAGTCACTGGATAGGCCGCGCTACTCACGTATAAGCGACGCCACGCCGCCTAAGCTCGGTCGGTGGAACTGCACTCATTGTCCGCTTCAGAGTTCCCATTCAGTCCCAATTCAGTAACTCTTCCAGATGCCTGATAATAAATACGGGTACAACATGTTATAATTGCCCAAAGGCGTAGCAAATATTTATTTAATTCATTAAGAAAATGGCAGTTGAAGAAATTCATTTTTGTTTATTACATTTTGTTATTCATATGAACATTTACGCCCATTTTCTTTCTTATTTTTATATGAAATGCATAATTTCTTCCAAACATTACAAAGACACTATCAGCGGAAATTCTATACATTCTTATTTTTTGAGCTAATTACACAAATATTCAAATATTTTTCAAAATTTCTTTTTCCAATTTTTAAAATTGTTCTCTTCAAAACTAAAAACTGATCCATTTTGCAGATGTTTGCAATTCAAAATTTGCCCACTTGTTCAATTTTAAAGATTTACAATTGAAAACTCTTCCATGTTAGAGATGAAAAAAAAAATTTGTTATTTTTGATGATTTTGAAAAACCTTAAGTCTTCCAAATTAAAGAAACTTCAAATGTAAATCATAAAAACGACAGAACATTCAATTGTGAAATTTAAAAATTAAACACTTGAACAATGAGAAATTATTTTAAATTTTTTAATTTTATATTTGAAACAATTTAAAATTATTCTAGTTTGATAAATGTATAAATAGAAATTATTAAGTTTTTATGATTTTGTAAAAATCAAAAGTTCAGTTTTTAATTCGAAATCTCCCAAACTGAAGAAATTTTGAAAGTTATCCATGAAAATTACAGAACGTTTCATTGTAAAACTTCAAACTTGCATTATTGTTACTTGTAAATTTTCTAAATTTAACACTTCAAATTAAAAAATGTACAACTCAAAGTCCTACAATTTCGAACAAAAACAATATCAAATTTTTTTTAAATGTATACAATTTTTTAAATGTATAAAAACTTTTATTGATTGTAAATCTAAAGCTTGAATAATTTTGAATTATAAATTTACAAAATTGAAGTCTTCAATTTTAAAGGTGCATAATCAAAAATTTTAAATTTGTATAATTTTGAAGATCAATAAGCAATTTTCCAAAGCTAGATCTGAAGAATAAAAGAAATTTCGAATACGAAGCATCAAAATGACAAAAATATTAATTGTAAAACTTGAAAATTGCATAATTTTCAATTGTTAATTTTAAAAACTGAGAGCATTTTACTTTTAGAGATGTAGAAATAAGAATTCTTTAATGCTGACGATTTTGAAGATCAAAAATCAAGTTTTCAATTTTAAATCTTCCTAATTGAAGAAATTTCAAAAGCAAATCATCAAAATTACAGCAAGAGTTTATAATAAATTTGTAGATCTTTTTTGGTTGAACAACTTCTATCTATTAATTTTGTTTCGTACCTTGTGTCGTTTTTCCAAAAATTTTAATTGTTTAATTTTTTATTTTTAATGTTATTTTCCACGATTAAAACGAAAAATATGCAATATGCATCGTATCAATAAATAATTGATAACAAATTTGTAGCTCTATGTTGGGTGAGAACAACTTTTGCTTATTCATTTTTTCCGTAGCTTGTGTCATTTGTCCAAAAACTTAATTTTTTCATTTTTAATGTTGTTTTTTACGAATAAAACAATAATTATGCGTCCTACTGAAAAGTGATTTGTACCAAATTTGTAGATCTTTTTTGGGCGTATAATTTTGGTCAATTCATCTTTTTTCGTCATTATTTTTTTGTGCGATCAAAATTGGAATTTTTTTATTTTTCAAGAAAATTCAAAAAGTTATTACCATTATATTGCAGGATAATTCAAAAAGCAACATTTTTCTCCTCTTGGTTTTTTTTTCATATCGTGTGCTGTTTGGCTTAAAATTGTAATTTTCGTTTTTTTTTCAAATCTTACAAATGCTATAATTCTGAGAATTAATGTATAGAATTCCTTAAGACGGTACAAGAATTCAAGGATCAAATTTGGACAAACACCACAAAATGCTCCTATTGCAATTCCTAAAAACCAAAAAAATTTGTTTCTTCGCACAAAAATTAAAAGAGGAAAGAAAAATGAGAAGGCAACCAACCACATCCCCTTCCTTCTCTTTTTTATTTCTTTCGTCTTTTTAATTTTTATTATTATCAAATCACAATATAAAAGCGTGCACAATATTTGCCAACGTTTCGGTGCTCACACAGCACCCTTATCAAGGCAAGAAAAAAAAAATTTTATTTAATTTTTTTAATTTTTTTTCTTGCCTTGATAAGGGTGCTGTGTGAGCACCGAAACGTTGGTAAATATTGTGCATGCTTTCATATAATACTTTGTTATCTCAATTTAACTAAAATTTTATAAGATATAGTGATGAATTTTAATAACAATTATGTTTGTTAAAATTAATTAACTATCACCTTGCTGTAGGTAAAAGTTGAAAAAAGGTTAGATATTTTATTAAAAACTGCACTTTTTCAGCAGAATAAACCGTGAATTTCTATCTCTATTCTCAAAGAAAATTGTTTCAAAGTACAATAACTTGTTTAAACAATTTTTCTCACATTCGACTCTCAATAGAAAGTAATATTTTATTTACTAGAAAAAAATGCAAAAAAAGCATTAGTGCCAAATACTTGCAAACCCAATTTTTCACTTATGTGGTTTTTTTGGGACCCTATAATAGTGTCCAATAGGGGCGAAGTTTATACAGTTTTTTTTTGTATTCTATTGCCAATTGTAAAAATAACTGCTAGGGAAAAATTCAAGACGCCTAGTATTGACGATTCTGTGCAAATTTTACCAAAAAAAATTTTTTCTCATGGAAAAATATCAATTTTTTAAAAACAAAAAATGCAAGTTCATTTGTTTTTCGGTTCCAAGAAATTTTGAGGGTAAGAGCAGCATTCTATAATATTTGTTTTAGATTGTCTCTTAGTTACCGTTCTGTTCAAGTGGTTCCTTTTGAAAAATCCTATTATTTTTTACTATTCCAACGTCTACATTATTCCGGCGCAATTTAACACCATATGCAAAAATGTCTGCAAGATAAATATAGTTATTAAATATTTTAAACATTTCAAAATCAATAAAAGGTTTTTTAAACATATAAATTATTCTAGAACTTACAATTTTGATCCGATTTGAGCTTTTTTTTCTTTTTTAATAATTTTTTTTTTCAATTAACAACAAAATAGACATTCAAATTTTTTTAAATTCTACAACTTAGTTAAAATTATTCAGAATCATATAAAACTTCACAAAATCAATTAAGACGCTGCTTAACAATTATATCCAGCAAATCTTCCAACCATTGCCTCTACTTCTCCTACTTCCCTTACTTTCCC
>CAKNYM010053150.1:955666-979179 GCA_932195095.1 Andricus curvator | reverse complement strand
AATCTTCCAACCATTGCCTCTACTTCTCCTACTTCCCTTACTTTCCCACGTAACCCCTGCTTCTCCGCACCTTACTTCACCATTTGCTACCGCTCCCTTCCCTAACTTCCTCCTCCTGTATATTCTGCCTCTCCACACTTCCTCAAGTAACAGTCTCCTCCTAAAACTTCACTTCGCCAGCCATAACTTCCCTTCCCTACTCACCTGCATAACACTACTAGCCTTTCCTTTGATTCCTCACACTACCATCCCAATCTTCCAATCATTGCCCCTACTTCTGCTTCTTTTCCACTTAAACCCTACTTCCCCTTTCCCCACTTCAACCTTCGCGACCGCTTTCATCGCTAGCTTTTTCCTCATTTAATTCCCCCTCTCCACACTTTCTCAAGTAACACAATCCTCTTAACAATTCACTCCGGCAGCCATCATTTCTCCCCTACTCACCTGCACTACACTACTAGCCCTTTCTTCAATTCCCTATACTAACCTCCCAATCTTACAATAATTGCTCCTAGTTTCCCAATTTTCCCACTAAACATCTACTTCCCCTCCCCTTACTTTAACCTTTGCTAGCTTCTTCCTCCTTTACTTCTCTCTCCTCACTTCCTACAGTAATAATCACTTCCCAAGACTTCACTTAGCCAGCCATCACTTGCGCTCCCCGACTCACCTGCACTATACTACTAGGCCTTTCTTCGATTCCTCACACTACCCTCCCAATCTTTCAATCATTGCCCTACTTCTGCTACTTTTCCACTCAAACCCTACTTCCTCTTTCCTTACTTCAACCTTCCCTACCGCTCCCTTTGCTAGGTTCTTCCTCCTCTACTTCACCCTTTTCTCACTTCCTCAAGTAACACTCTCCCTTCACACTTCACTTCGCCAGCCATCACTTCTCCCCTACTCACCTGCACCACACTACTAGCCCTTTCTTCAATTCCCCATACTAACCTCCCAATCTCACAATAATTGCTCCTAGTCCCCCGATTTTCCCACTCAGCTTCTACTTCCCCTCACTTCAACCTTCGATAGCTTCTTCCTCCTTTACTTCTCTCTCTCTCTCTTCACTTCCTCAAGTAACACTCACCTCCCAGGACTTCACTTCGCCAGCTATCACCTCCACTCCCCTACTCACCTGCACTATACTACTAGGCTTTCTTCAATTCCTCACACTACCCTCCCGATCTTCCAATCATTTTCTCAACATTCCCTACTTTTCCACTCAACCCCTATTTTTCCTTCCCTAACTTCCACCTTAGCTACCGCTCCCGTCGCTAGCTTCTTCTCCTCTACTTTCCCTCTCCTCACTTCCTCAAGTAACTCTCCTCTCTTAACACTTTACTTCGCCAGCTATCACTTCTCCTCCCCTAGTCGCCTGCACTACAATCCTAGCCCTTCGTTCGATTCCCCATACTACCATCCCAATCATCCAATAATTGCTCCTACATCTTATTTCTCTACTTCACATTATTTTCTTTCACCTACCACTTCCCTCTCCTTCTTTCCTCTCACTTCCCTCAATAGTTACATTTTCACCATAGATATGAATTTTAAAGTAAAATGATGATTCTTCAACCAAAAAAATGATTTGTTAACAAAGCATCAAAATTTGCAACTAGTTAATAAAATTTTCAATTAAAGAAGATTAATTCACAAAAAAAATGTAATGGTTTATGTTTTAACCAAAAAATCTTTTAATTCTAAATCAAAAGCAGATGATATTGGAAAAAATTATTTTCAAATAAAAAAACAGTTGAATCTCAACAGACAGAAGAATTTTCAAATAAGAAGATTTATTTAGTACCAATTAATAGGAATTTTCAACAAAGCATATGAAACTTCAAACAAATCGACGAATCTTCAACTAAAAACGATCAATGCTCTGACAAAAATGGAATATTTTAATATATGATTGGTTCGGTATTATATTATATTCTACATACCAACCGAATTCAGAAATACCATAAAGGCCACGAGCAGAGTGAAAATGAAAAACTTCATTTTTGCAGCGACAGAAAAATAATTTTTTTAATATTTCTTCAAACGTGACTGATATCTTCGATACGTTTCACCTTTATATATACTATCCATGATCTCATTATTGAAACAAATGACTATCTACATTGAGATCAAATAAATCATGTTATTCATAACGATTGTTTATAACGACGAATTTTCAATAAGGGTGAAATTATCATCAGAGAAAAATGTTCGCTCAATGAAGAAAACAAATTTCATAACAAATGTTGAATTTTCAAAAAAAGAAGAAATTCCAACCGACAAGATTAATTTTTTACTAAAAAAGACGAATTCTCAAAAAATTACATGAATTTTTACACAGCTGAATTTTTTAACTAGAAAGACTAGAAATGATACATTTTTAATCAGAAATGGATTAGTTGAATTTTCATTAGAAAAACTAATTAAAAAAAAAGATTTGTTTACCAAATTTCAATCTAACGAGACAAATATTCTACAGAGTAGTTGTATTTTTAACCCCAAAATCTTAATTTTCAACAAAAAATTTCATACTTGATATTTAAACCAAAAAATATTCTAATTTTAAATAAAACCAACATTTGCATGAAACCAAAAAGGACGAATTTCTACCAATGGGTAAATTTTCAACAATAAAAAAACAATTTTCAAATGAAATGATCCATATTTAAATTAAAAAAATGAATTTTTACCAAATTCATTCAACTTTGAACTAAATAGTTTAATTTTCTACAGGACTGTTGATTTTTCTACAAACTGTTAGATTTTTGAGCCAATAATACGAATTTCTTTCAAAAAAATTAAATTTTCGACCCAAAAAATGTAAATTTGGAACAAAAAAGTTGATTTTCAATCAAAAAAGATTAATTTTTAATCAGGTAGTTGCATTCTTAACCGAAAAGATGAAATTTCTAGGAAAGAGATGAATGATCAAACCAAAAGAGAAAAAATTGCAATCAAGGAAGGCAGTATATTGCGTAAACGTTTTATGATTCAGATTTGAAAAGGCGAAACGAAAAACAAGGAGAAAAATTATTCATGCATAGAAATGTCAAATAAATAAAATAAATGATTCTGCAGAAAAGAGAAATATTCTATCCATAGAAATTCCGAATTAGTGAATTTGTTTATAAAACTTGTTTAAACTATCAATACGAATCTTCATTGAAATTCAGTGAGAATTTAAATAAATAATAAATAAATTTCAATTTTTCAGAAAATATATTGTTTCCTGTAAAAATTTAGAAGGAAAAAAGTAGTTGTTGACAGAAAATTAGGAGAATTTTTCAACAGTTTTGTTAAAAAGTTATAAATATCTTAAATTTCAACTAAATGGAACTCAGTAACTATTTCATTAAAGAGTCTTTGGTTGAAATATCATCCTTTTGGTTAAAAATTCAACTATTTGGTCAAAGTTTCAAATTTTTTCTTGAAGATTCATCATTTTAATTGAAAATTCATCTCTCTGGTTGGAAATTGAACCATTTTGTTAAAATTTCATTCTTCAGAAAATTAATCCTTTTTGGTTAATAATATAACTGATTGGTTTGGCAATTAATATATATTGGTGATTTTATTTTTTTTTCAGAAAATTCGTCTTTTTTGTCCAATTTCACTGTTTCTAATTTCAAATAAAAAGCTTTTTTCAAACATCAACTACGTTCAATTACGTTCATGAAAATTCATATTTTCGGATTGACAATTGAACAGTTTTATAGAAAATTCATTATTTTGTTTAGGTAGAAAATTAAACAATTTCTTAGTAATTAATTGCTTTGTTGAAAAACAACCTTTTAAAGTTAAAGATTTAACTTTTGTGCAGGTAATTTGTCTTTTTGGCTTCAAAGTTCAACAATTTGCTTGAAAAATCTTTTTTGTTTTAATAGAAAATTAATCTTCGTGGTGAAAAATTCATCATTTTGTTGAAAATTTGGACAAAAATGCATCTTTTTAATTTAAAATTCAAGTACTTTGTTGAAAGTGGAACTACTTTGTCAAAAATTTCATCTTATTTCATCTTATTTTACCTTATCTTTTTTAATCGAGAAGTCAACAATATGGTTGAAAGTGTAACTACTTTGTTCAAAATTAAATCTGTTTTAGATTGACCTCTTTTGATGAAAATTAAACTATTTTCTTAAAAAGTCATATTTTTCGTTGAGGATTCAACTATTTTGTTAAAATTCGTCTTCTTTAGTTTGATCCAACTTGTTGCAAATTCGCTTTTTTTGTTAAAATTTAATTTTAATAAAAATTAATTAATTTTTTAAAAAGATTTTCAACTTTATTGAAATAGTAACAATGTCATATTGTGAAAACTGTAAACAAGCGTCATCTCCACCAACATAACGTTTTACAAGTCACTGCTATTAAATGAAAAAATGAAAATCATTTACACAATTATGTACAAATGAGATTCGGAACGTTTAATCAAACAAAATAAAAAAATTTCAAAATCGGTACCATTACAAGGTTTCTTCTATGAGGAAGAAAAAGATGATAGTTTTAAATACAATAGTTCTTAGATTATAAATTTTTAATCTTAAAAATCAAAAAATTTGGTACGAGGCATTTATAACATTGTTTTTCGGAAAAACTTCATTAATGACAATTAATTACATCTGAAACTGTTTCTCTAGTAAATTTTCACTAGTGATAATAGAAATTTCTTATTTTCAGATTTAGAGAGATTTCATCATTTTAGTTACTTCATTAGTTAATTAATTTATTTGATTAAAAATTTGTCCATTTGCTAGGAAATCAATAAAATAGTTGAAGATTCAAGTATTTTGTTGAAAATTCATCCTCTTCCGGTATTGTTTTTTATTTTAAGTTAAACATCTTTTTTTTGTTGAAATATGAACCATTGAATTTTTTGATGAAAGTTCAGATTTCTAGCTTGAAAATTCAACTCCTTGGTTGAAAGTTGAACTACTTTTCTAAAAATTCATTTTTCTGGTAGAAGATACTTATTTTAGATACTAATTTCAGTATAAAATTCATCACTTTGATTGAAAATTAATTTAATTTTCTAACAAAAAAGTTTCTTTGTAAAACCTCAATTTTTTTAAAACGTTAAACAATTTGGCTGTAAATTCAACCCTTTGGTTGAAAATCCATATTTTCTGTTTGAAGATGCAACTTTTTTGTAGAGAGTTCGTCATTTAAGCTTGAAATTTAAACAATTTGGTGAAAATTCAACTTTTTATAGAAAATTTACATCTATTGTATTAAATTCGTTCTTTTTTATTAAAAATTTATTTTTTCAAATGAAAATTTAACTACTCGATCTTTATTTGAAATTGATCTTTTTTAGTTATAAATTATCTTTTTTTACATTCTCATTCTAATGAGAAGGTATTGGTTTTATGTAAAATTTGACATAGTCGGTTTTCATCAAATCTCCACGTTTTGAGACCCCCTGAGCCAGAAAAAACGGTTTTTACCAAGGTGTCTGTCTGTCTGTAGTCTGTCTGTCTGTCTGTCTGTCTGTCTGTCTGTAGCCACGATAACTTTCGAAAAAATGATCAGATTTGATTGAGCTTTGGCACACTTTTTTATGGCCGAAAAATAGAGAACGAGTTCGTTAACCAGCTATTTTGGATGAAAATTCAAAAAGTGAGCACATTTTGAAAATTTTTGAGACCACTTTTTTTGAAGATTTAAAAATTCTATGTATGGTTATTAGTAGTACGCAAAATGACGAACAAAATATTCTAATGACTTTTCGTGATAAAACAAAAATTACTGGAGTTATAGCATTTTCAAAATTCCAAAAAACAAACGAAAATGTACATTTTAAGCCGAAAAACGCACGATATGAAAAAAAGTCAAGAGGAGAAAAACGTTGCTTTTTGAACGCCCTATAATATTTTCATAACAACTTTTTGAATTTTTTGAAAAATAAAAAATTCAAATTTTGATCATACAAAAAAATAATCAAAAATTCCATTTTGCTGTGAAACTATGCAAGATACGAGAAAAGATCATTCCACCAAAATTGTGCACCCAAAAAAGATCTACAAATTTCTCATCATTCACTTTTTGATATGACGCGTAGTTTTTGTTTTATTCGTAAAAAACAGCATTGAAAATAGAAAAATCAAATGCACAGAACCGAGCGTGGAACGCAAGGTTCAAATGATTTTCAAATCAAATATCGAGCGCGAAGCGCGAGTGTCTGGATGAGAATGTGTTCCTTAAGGTCGATAGAACCTTGAGTAAATGAAGTTCCTTTTCAGTCTAAAATAAAAACAAATTTAACAATCACTTAATATGTAGAGGTTTTGATAATTTTATAATATTTGCAAACAAACTTTTTCTTTTCATCGAAGTCGAACACGAAGTTGAAAAATTTAGAGCAACCGAGCGTAAAGCGCGATGTAGATACGCCCGAGCGTGTAGCGCGAGGTGAATACATAATCGAGCGCGAAGCGCGAGATAAATATATGATCGAGCGCGAAGCGCGAGATCCAACAGTTGCGCGCCCTAGGCGCGCTCAAACTTGCGAGCGAAGCGAGCCGCGCGCGAAGCGCGCGATGAGAATGTGCCCGCAAAGCGGGCAGATTTTTTTTATTGAAAATTAAATTGTTTTGTTGAAAATTTTTCCTCTTAGCTTGAAAATTGAACTACTCTCCTAAAAATTCATTTTTGTTGTGCGATGGAAGATTCAACCTTTTTGTAGAATGTTCGTCTTTTAGGCTTGAAATTTCAACAATTTAAATAAAATATTTTTCTTTTTTGCTTTGAAAATGTATCGTTTTTTTAGAAAGGTGGTTTTTTTATTTTGAAATGCAGCTGTCTAATTAAAAATTTAAATGTTTCCGTTGAATGTAACCATTTTTGGTTGAAAATTCATATTTTCAGCTTAAAAACTTAACTCCTTTGGTTGAAAGTTGAACTACTTTTCTAAAAATTCATTTTTCTGGTAGAAGATACTTATTTTAGATACTAATTTCAGTATAAAATGCATCACTTTGATTGAAAATTAATTTAATTTTCTAACAAAAAATTTTCTTTGTAAAACCTCAATTTTTTTAAAACGTTAAACTATTTGGCTGTAAATTCAACCCTTTGGTTGAAAATCCATATTTTTTGTTTGAAGATGCAACTTTTTTGTAGATAGTTCGTCATTTAAGCTTGAAATTTAAACAATTTGTTGAAAATTCAACTTTTTATAGAAAATGTACATGTATTGTATTAAATTCGTTCTTTTTTATTCAAAATTTATTTTTTCAAATGAAAATTTAACTATTCGATCTTTAGTTGAAATTGATCTCTCTTAGTTACAAATTATCTTTTTTTCATTAAAAATTAAACTGTTTTGTTGAAAATTTTTCCTCTTAGCTTGAAAATTGAACTACTCTCCTAAAAATTCATTTTTGTTGTGCGATTGAAGATTCAAACTTTTTGTAGAATGTTTGTCTTTTAGGCTTGAAATTTCAACAATTTAAATTAGATATTTTTTCTTTTTTGGTTTGAAAATTTATCGGTTTTTGTAGAAAGGTTATTTTTTGTTTAAAATGCAGCTGTCTAAATAAAAATTAAAATTTTTCCGTTGAATGTGAGCATTTTTTGATGAAAATTCATATTTTCAGCTTAAAAACTTAACTCCTTTGCTTGAAAGTTTAAGTGTTTTCCTGAAAATTTATGTTTCTCGTGGAAGATGCATAATTTTAGCAAATTCATCTCTTTGATTTAAAATTGAACAAATTTTATAAAAGTTAATTTTTGTTGTAAAAAATTATTTTTTTGAACTGAAAATTCAATCATTTGGTTTTAAAGTTAACTGTTCGATTGATAATTCATATTTTCCAGTTGAACCTTCAATATTTTTATGGAAAATTTTGTCTTATAAGCTTGAAATTTCAACAACTTGGTAGAGAATTCAACTATTTAGAAGAAAATTCAACTGTTAACTAAAAAATGCGTTTTGTTTTTATTGAAAATTAATTTCTTCAATTGAAAATTTAAATATTGGATTTGTGGTTAAAATTGATCTCCTGTGGTTTAAAAATCGAACTATTAAATTAAAAATTTATGTTATTTGTTAAAAATTCTCTTTTTTTTGTTTGTAGTTGAAAACTCAAATATTTGGTTAAAAATGTATGTAAATATTTTATTTGAAAATTCTTCTTTTCTGGTACAAAATTAATCTTCTTGTTTGAAAATCCATCTTTTTGGTTGAAAATTTTATCTATTTAGTTGAACATTCAACTGTTTTGTTAAAAGCTGAAGTTTTTGGCTTGAAAATTCAACAGTTTTTATGAAACTTTTTTCTTTATTGTTTGGAAAATCTTCCTTGTTTGATAAATTCGTATTTTTGATTTGAAAATATTGCCTTAGTGTAATTTTTTTCGAAATAGTAGTAAAATAGCGTCATTGCTCTACAAAATTGTCAAATTGGGTCAATTTATTAAACAGAAACTAAAAATTTAAAAAAAATCCATTGAACTGACTAAAATTGATTTAATTCAAAAGAATTCAAGTAAATTAAAAAAATTCAAGAGAGATAATAAAAGAATTCTGAATGAATAAGTAATAATTCAGGGTGAATTTTTAAATGAATTTAAATTAATTGCAAAAAATATTTGAAAATCTCTTCAAATCTGTGGAAACCTACGAAATCCCTCACTTCTTGTGAATGAATCCTTTGAAATCTATTAAAATATTATGAGATCCCGTGAAATTGTATGAAATTTAATAATTTTTTTTTTCAGATCTTGAAAAAATTATAAAAATACCTTGACAGCTTTTGAGATCTAAAAAATTATTCGAAACCCCATTAAAATTTGTTTATTTCTCTTAAAGTGATTTAAACCTTTGAAATTCCTTAAAAAATGATAATATCTCGAAAATGCATTCCTTGAAATTACAACAACAAAAAATTTTCAATCTTCAAAATCCTTTCAAATTATTCAAATCTATCAAAAAATTCCTTCGAATCTTTTTAAATATTCTAAAAGATTTCAATAAATTTCAGAAGTAGGCGTGGAAAAGAATTCAATAGGTTCATGGGTTAATTTATTGAAAAAAGTGACTGAAATGATCTTTTTATTTTAAAAAGTGAATTTAAAATATAGAATCTTTTATAATAATATTAAAACAAATTTGGATTTATAAATTTTCAATTTCCAGGCTGCCAGAGTCTAATTTTCTTGAAATAAGTGAAAAAGTGACATATTAAAAAAAAAGTGACCAAAAGTGATTACTTTCCAACCCAAAAAGTGACTAATGTGGAATAATAATGTGACTAATGTCCTTTTGAATTTGAAAGTATTTCAAAGAACTCGATTAAATTTATAGAAATTTCAGGTAAATTTGAACGAATTCAAGATAATTTAATGAGCCCTCAAAACTATTCAATTTAAATTCAGAAAGGTTGGAAAAATCCCAAAAATTCCATTGATTTCAGTTGAATTCGAGTAAATTTAGACAAATTTAGGAGAAATGGGAAAAATTTGATGAAATTTATAAAAATTGAAGGCAAATTTCACAAAATGCAAATGAATTGAAAACAAATCTTAGGTATTTCAAAAACTTCAGGATGAATTGAACAAAAACTAAGAAGAAAAAAAAATACATTGACTCAAGTAGAATTAGATGTATTTTAAAGAATTCACGTGAATTAAAAATAATCCAGAGAATTCTGCAGAATTTGAAGGAATTTATAAGAATTCAGAGTGAATTCGAAATAAAATTACATGGAATTCTATTAAATCTAACGATATTTCTTGAAATCCTTCAAAATTTATTCATAAAGCTTGAGAGCTTTCGTAATCCCTTAAAATATAAAACTCCTCGGAAATTTGGTAAAATTCCTTAGAATCTATTAAATTATCATAAAATGAAAAATTTTTAAAAAATTTTAATTATAAATTTCTTTAGAATCTTTTACAATTCTCTGATATATTTCAAATTCGTTGAAAGCTTTTTAAATCACTTGAAACTTTTTAAAGTTCTAGAGAATTCCTTGAATTTTTTAAAAACACCCTTAGATATTTAAAATTTTTGATAATCTTTTGAAATGCTTTAAAATTGATCAAAGATCTTAGAAATTCTTTTGGGTTTTAAAAAAACCTCAAACTTTCAAATTCTTCGAAATCTTTGATAATACCTTGAAATATTTGAAAATCTTTAACATCATACGAAATCCCTGAATTCTTGTGAATAAAAACTTAGAAATTTATTGGAATATTATAAAATCCCTTGGAATTATGTGAAATCTGATGATATTTTGTGAAATCCTGGAAAATTTATTAAAAAACCTTGTGAGCTTTTAAAATCCCTTAAAATCATTGAAATCCTTGGAAATCTTATAAAATCAATGGGGATCTTTCAAAATATCATAAAACCTTTCATAAGTCCTAAAAAATTATTAAAATTAGTTCAATACTTGGAAATTCCTAGAAAATTTTGTAATTTCTTCAAAATGAATTGAAATCTTTTGAAAAGCCCGAAAATATTCATAATCATTTTTTTTATTCAAGATTGAAATCAAAGCTATTTTCTTATAAATAATTATTGTATGCAAACAGAGCATGAAAAAGACCAAAAAATCAATTGAAAATTCCTTTGAATCTTTTAATATACCATAAAAACTGGCATAGGTCCTATAAAATCGATCCATATCTTCAAAATTGTAAAAATCTCTTTAATATCCCATGCAAATTCTTTTAAATCTCTTGAAAATGGTTTAGAATATTTTTAAATACTCTAAAATATTTCAAATCCTCTAAAATCAATTAAATTACAAAAAATCAATGGCATATCCTTTAGAATCTTTCAAAATGCTCTTAAAGTTTTCAAATCCTTTAAAATGTTTGGAAATTATTTAAATCTCTTGAAAATGCTTTAGACTCTTTTGAAATACCCTAAAATATTTTCAATCATTTAAAATTCCTTCAAATTATTGAAAAAACACCACATTCATTAGAAACTTCAAAAATTCCCTAAAATATTTCAAGTCCTTTGAATTCTTTTGAAATCAATTGAAACACTCCAAAGCTTTTGAAAATGCCTTAGAATCTTTTAAAATAGCATAAAATATTTCAAATTCTATGAGCGACATTAAATTACTGAAATAAATTTATCTTCCAAAATACCAGAAGATATTTAAAATCCTTCAAATATTTTGCAATTCCTTGAATTTTTTCAAGATCTTTAAAATGCGTTGGAATTTTTTAAACACACTAAAATATTTCCAATCCTTCAAAATTCCTTCAAGTAATTAAATAAAAAAAATTCCTTTGAAAATACTGTAAAAGTTTTCAAAGCCTTCTCCATTTTTTTTAAATCCTTAAAATTATTGAAATATGTTGAAAATGCTTACATGGAATTTGAAACTTTTTAAAGCTTTCGAAAATGCCTCAGAACCTTAAAATAATTCATATTCTTTAAATTTTTTTTAAATTCATTGAAATTTTTTCAATTTCTTTCAAATCACGTGAATATTTTCAAATCACCGTAAAATATTTCCAATCCTTTGAAATTCCTTCAAATTATTGAAATAAATACAAAATTCCCTGGAATCCTTAAGAATTCCCTGAAATATTTTAAGTTCTTTGGAATCTTTTAAAATCACGTGGAAGTTTTTAAAGCTCTTGAAAATGTCTTGGAGTCTTTTAAAATTTACAAAAGATTTATTTTACAGATTTTGAAATCATTTGAAACTTGTTAAAGCTTTCGAAAATACCTTGGAATCTTTTAAAATATTCTGAAATGCTTTAGTCCTCTGAAATCAATTAAATTAATAAAAACAGTTGAAAATTCCCTGGAATCTTCTAAAATTGTCTCAAATATTTTCCTAAAATATATATTTGGTTGAAATCTTTGCAAATTACTTATAATTTTTTAAATCCTCTGAAGTCCAATCAAATTACTGAAATCAATTAAAAATTCCCTCGAATCTTCAACAATTCTCAAAAATCTTTCAATTTCTTTGAAATCTTTGAAATTCTTTTATCCTTGGAATCCTGAAATTCCTTGAAATATTTAAAATTCTTTAAAATGTTTTGCAATTCCTTGAAATTTGTTTAATATCTTTAAAATCAAGTGAAATTTTAAAAAACACCCTAAAATCCTTGAAATCTCTTGAAAATGCCTTGGATTCTTTTGAAATACCTTAAAATATTCCTAATCCTCAACATTTTTTTAAAATTATTATTGAAAAAAATAAAAAATTCCTTAGAAGCCTTACAAAAACCCTTACATATTTTAAGTTATTTGAAATCTTTTAATATCACTTAAAACTTTTTGAAGCGCTTGAAAATGCCTTGGAATCTTTTAAAATTTCCTAAAAATTTTTTTTAAATATTTTAAAATCACCCGAAACTTTTTAAAGCTTTTGAACATTCCTTGGAATCTTTTAACATACTATGAAATATTTCAAATCCTCTGAAATCAATTAAATTACTAATATCAGTTAAAAATTCCTTGGAATCTTCTGAAATTCTTTCAAATATTTTTCTAAAATATATATTTGGTTCAAATATTTGAAAATCACTTAAAATTTTTTAAATCCTCCGAAGTCAAGTAATTGGTTGGTAGTCGAGCTACTTTGTTGACAATTACTTTTTTTTTTATTCATCCCTTTGTTTGAAAATTTTAATGTTTTGTTGAAAACTAGACTGTTTTAGTTGAATTGAACTTGTTGAAATTTTTTTTTTTTTTTGCGGGAAATATATTTTTAAATTGGTAATTCACGGACTCCACCTTTAATCAAACCTTTTTTTATGGTTGAAAATTCAACTACTTTGTCGAAAGTCGAAATACTTTATTCGAAATTAAATTTTTTCAGATTGACCTCTTTGGTTGGA
Organism: Andricus curvator; assembly: GCA_932195095.1. Lineage (NCBI taxonomy): Eukaryota > Metazoa > Arthropoda > Insecta > Hymenoptera > Cynipidae > Andricus > Andricus curvator. The sequence goes on along the minus strand of CAKNYM010053150.1, from coordinate 966,364 downwards.
AATGTAACTATTTTCTTGAAAACTCATCTTCTTGGTCGAGGATTCAACTAGTTCGTTTTAATATCGTAATTTTTAATTGAATTAAACTTTTTAAAAATTCGTTTTTTTTTGTTGTTGAAATTTTATTTTTTAAACTCAAACTTGAACGATTCCATTTTTGATTAAAAACATACCTCTTGAGTTGAAAATTCATATTTTTGGTTGAAAATTTAACTATTTTGTTGAAAATTGATATTATTAATTGGAAATGCAACTATTTTGGTAGAAAACTAAGTCATTGGTAGAAAATTAACTTTTTTATGAAAAAATAAAATTTTAAGTTTGAGAATTTAACTTTTCTGCGGATAATTCGTCTTTTTGGCTTACAAATTCAACAATGCAGTTCAAAATTCATCTTTTTTGATCAAACATTAATTTTCTTGGCATAAAATTTATCTTGTTGTGGAAAATTTTATTATTTGGTTAAGAATACAATTCTTTGATTGAAAATTCAACTACTTCGCTAAAAATTTAACTACTTTGTTAACATTTACTTTTTTCATTTATCTCTTGGTTTAAACAATTGAAATATTTTGTTCAAAATTTATCTGTTTTAGTTGAATTCAACTTGTTGAAAATTCTTTTTTTTTATGTTGAAAATAGATTTTTGTATTGTTGATTAAAAAATTATTGTTGGTTAAAAACAAATTTCTTTGTGGAAAAATAACATTTTAAGTTTGAAAATTTCACTTTTTTGTAAATAATTCGTCTTCTTGGCTTCAAAATTCAACGATTTGGTATAAAATGCATCTTCCTGGTTAGAAATTCAACTACTTACTTGAAAGTTGAACAACTTTTTTAACAATTACTTTTTTTTACACATCTCTTATTTTGAAAATTTAAATATTTTTCGAAAATTCGTCTGCTTTGGATGAATTCAAAATGTTGAAAATTCGTCTTCTTTTTATTTTATTTCTTCAAACTCTAATGATTCCGTTCTTGATGGAAAACTTACCTCTTGAGTTGAAAATTTATATTTTTGGTTGAAAATTTAATTATTTGGTTAATAATTAATCTTTTTTGTTAAATATGTAACTGTTGGGTTGAAAGTTGAACTACTTGGATGAAAATTTATTTTTCTCAAGATTCAAATCTTTGGTTGAAAATGTAAATATTTTGCCAAAAATTGATCCAGTTGTTTAAGAATTAAACTATTTTTTTGAAAATTTGTCTTTTGATAGAAAAGTCATCTTCTATGTTGAAAATGCACGGTTTGGTTGAAAATTTAATTGTTTCGAGGAAAAATCAATTGTTTTGTTAAAGCGATATTTCTTGGTCAGAAATTCAACTGTTTTGCTAAAAAGCCAAAAATTGGTAACGTATATGTCCCCTTAGTGAAAATATTTTAATTTAGTTAGGGCTTTATAATATGTGCATTTAAAAATATTATAAAATAGGATACGTTTCAGAAGGAAAGTTTAATCTAGTAACGTGATTCTGTATCATTTTCTACTTTATTGAAACAATATCAATGTCAAATTGAAATATTTATGAACAGGCTACGTCACCTCCACCAAGATAACGTCACTGCTTTAAAATGGAAAAATTATAATCATTACACAATTAATCACACATACAGATTTGAAAATTTATCTGTTTAATTTGTGGTTAAAATAAATTGCTTTTAGTTAAAAAATTCAAATATTCGATTAGTTTATGTAATTTGTTGAAAATTTTTCTCTTTAGTTAGAAAATTAATCTTTTTGGTTAATAATTCAAATATGTGGTTGAAAATTTATGAATCTTGTGGAAAATTCGTCATCATTACCAAAAAAAATCAATCTTTTTGGTTGAAAATCTATCTTTTAGATTGAAAATGCAATCGTTTGGTTGAAAATTAAACAGTTTTGTCGAATCTTGTTCGGTTAAAAATTCGTCTCTTCAATTTAAAAATTTATCTTATTCTGTTGAAATTTTCTATTTTTTGGTCAAAAATGAAACTTTGGGTTGAAAATGAATCTGGAACATTTAACATTTTCTAAAGGCTTTCTTATACAATTGTAAAATAATAATAGATATGAGGCTATTTTATTATAGGCATTTGAAAAATATATATTTAACTTTGAAGAATAAGGGTGAAAAAATACGTTTTAATTTTTTTTTTTTAATTTCTATCGAGAAGAAATAAAATTTAGAGATGATGATATTGCTTCTGTAAATCGACTTCTCTAAACATTAAGCTATGATAAATAAATATTTTTTTGAATGACGCGATCTTCCGTAATTATTTTTCACTTTTCTTAAGCGTGAAAGAAGACAAACAATGTTATAACTTAATAAAAATTCTAAAATGAAACCTCCAAGTTTGTTTTTTGATTTTGAAGTAGTGCTCTCACTCATTAATTTGTTAATGAAGAAATAAACAAATTTCATAAAATTTTGTAAATTATATCAATTATGATTCGCCCGCACAGACATTTAAGCTTCGCAGACAATAATATATTTTTTTTTTCGTCCTAATTCATTAAATATTAACTCATTTAGGGAAGTAGAATAGAATTAAGAATCCATTCGCCCCATGTACATTATCAGTGAATAAATACGAACTAGTGGAACCGCTCCATGGACTGCCCGTAACGCGTAGGCTGACCAAAGCTGGTCGCCACCACTGGCGAACGGTGCAGCGAGCGCTCAGCCAGGCATTACGTCGAAATAATGAGTAAAATTCCAGAAAAAATCCCACATCCAATATTTTTATTGAGAAAGTTTCGTTAAGGGGTCCCTTTTCACATATCAAAAATGCTAGAACAGATGAATTACCAAACCGGATTTTTTTCTTGAAAACAATTCCAAAAGTTACTTTTGCGTGGACGGATAATTCCCATTGCATTTAAGAGCAAAATGTCAAACAGGAAAAAGAAAGAGGACAAAATTATGAGAAAATTTTTTCAAAAGAATAATCCGCTATCTTCCATAGGTTTCGAGTTATGATATATTGAAAAATTCCCACTTTCTTGGATTTTCAGCGAAAAATCACTAAGTTTCAAAAAACACTGTGCACCCTCGCACCTAATTACTGCACGTAAAAGTGTTTCATAGGTGAGTGAAAGTAAACTCAATTTGCTGTGATTTAAAAAAAAGAACAATGTCCTAACTATAATAGGTCATAAGTTATAGATCCTCAAAGTTGGCAATTTTTGCCTGTTTTTACGGGCAAAAAGTAGAGTTCAGTTTTTTGAGAATAAATAAAATCAGGTTTAGTTTGCATTGATGATGCCAGAGGATGAAATAGAGTCTATAAAATTCTGCGTACATCTAAAAAAAAAAGTATTTTTTACCTATTATTTTGGGAAATAAAAGGTTTCAAAAATTTCATTTTTTTTTTTTGCATTTTTGACTAAAAACGAAAAAATTGTGTTTTTGTAAAATACCTCGTGTTTTGTGGATCCTACGACAAAGTTTATACAGAACAAATGAAAGTAGAGTCAATTTAGCGTAATTTGAAAAAAAGTGTCCTAGCCCTAACAGTTCACGAGATATGACATTGGAAAGTGCACTCTTCCTGCATAGCGGCACCTGAGCGTACCGAAAAGTAGAACTACGGTCATATTTCGAAATTTTTGTGCCAAATAAGTGTATGTAATTTATTTATCATGTATAATACGTCTTTTGCAACTGATAAACGAATAATTGTGTATAACAAAAGCTTGCTATCACCACCAAAAGTAACCGCAAAAAAGTAACCATAAGTTCTGATAGCAAGCTTTTGTTATAAACAATTATTTATTTATCAGTTGCAAAAGACGTATTATAAATGATAAATGAATTATATACACTTATTTGGGACCAAAATTTCGAAATATGACCGTAGTTCTACTTTACGGTACGCTCAGGTGCCTCTATGCAGGAAGAGTGCACTTTCCAAGGTCATTTCTCGTGAACTATTAAGGCTAGGATACTTTTTTTTTTAATTGCGCTAAAGTGACTCCACTTTCATTTTTTCTGTATAAAGTTCATCGTAGGATCCACAGAAAACGAGGTATTTTACAAAAACACAACTTTTTTGTTTTAGTCAAAATTGCAACAACAAAAAAATGAAATTTTTGAAATCTTGCAATTCCCGAAATAATAGGTCCAAAATACTTTTTTTTTAGATGTACGCAGAATTTTATAGACTCGGTTTCATCCCCTGGCATCATCAATGCAAACTAAACCTGACTCGATTTATTTTGAAAAAACTTTTTCCCGTAGAATCAGGCAGAAATGGCCATATTTGAGGGGTCATAACTTACGACCTATTATAGGTAGGACATTGTTTTTTTTTGTAATCACAGCAAATTGTTTCTACTTTCACTCACCTGTGGAACACTTTTCTGTGCAGTAATTACGTGCGAGGGTAGACAGTGTTTTTTGAAACATATGTAGTGATTTTTCGCTGAAAACCCAAAAAAGTGGGGATTTTTCACTATATCATAACTAGAAGCCTATGGAAGATAGCGGATTATTCTTCCAACAAAATGTTCTAATAATTTTGTCCCCTTTCTTTTTTCTGTTGGACATTTTGCTCTTAAATGCGATGGAAATTGTCCGTCCACGCAAAAGTAACTTTTGGAACTGTTTAAAAAAAAAAAAAAAAAAAAAAAAACCGGTTTGGCAATTGATCTGTTCTAGCATTTTTGATATGTGAGAAGGGATCCCTTAACAAAACTTTCTCATTTCAAATATTGGATGTGGGATTTTTCGCCAGTGGTGGCGACCAGCTTTGGTCAGCCTAAGCGTTACGGGCAGTCCATAAAGCGGTTCCACTAGTTCGTATTTATTCAGTTAAATGTCTGTGCGCGCGAATCATAATTTGCTATTACTGACAAAATTTGAAGAAATTTGTTTATTTCTTTATCAACAAATTAATGAGTGAGAGCACTACTTCAAAATCAAAAAAAAAAAAAAAAACTTGGATGTTTCATTTTAGAATTTTTCGTTTCGAATATATGTAAGACGTGACTTGTTACCATTTTTGAAGAATCTGAAGTAGTTGGTAATGTTATAAATAAAGCTTATGAACAAATACAAGTTTTGGCGATGGCGTCTGTCTGTCTATCCGTACATCCGTCCGTAAACATGATAACTCTCGAAAAAATCAACGGATCAAATCGACCTTTGGTACACTTTTTTTTGGTCCTAAAGAAAAGAACGAGTTCTTTCACCAGCCGTTTTGGATAAAAATTAAAAAAGTTAGAGCATTTTCAAAAATTTTCAAACCATTTTTTTCAAGATTCAAAAATGTTATGTACGGTTATTTGTAGTAAAGAGATAGTGAAAAATTCATTCGTATGACTTTTTTCGATAAAAAGAAAATTATCAGAGTTATAGCATTTACAAAATTTAAGAAATCATTCGAAAATTAAAATTTTAAGCCAAACAACGCCCGATATGAAAAAATGTATGAAGAGAAAAACATTGTTTTTTGAAATTCCTACAAGATTATCATAACAACATTCTGAATTTTCTTGAAAAATCGAAAATTCAAATTTTGATCTCACAAAAAGTAATGAAAAATAAAAAATTCCATGTTGTGTTCAAACTATGCAAGATACGCAAAAAGATCAACAGAAAAAAATTGTGCTCCCAAAACAGGAAACAAGGTATTTTACAAAAACACAAATTTTTCGTTTTTAGTCAAAAATGCAAAAAAAAAAATGAAATTTTTGAACCTTGCAATTCCCAAAATAATAGGTCCAAAATACTTTTTTTTTAGATATATGCAGAATTTCGTAGACTCGGTTTCGTCCTCTGGCATCATCAATGTAAACTAAACCTGACTCGATTTATTTTGAAAAAACTTTTGCCCGTAAAAACAGGCAAAAATGGCCAACTTTGAGGGGTCATAACATATGACCTATTGTAGGCAGGACATTGTTCTTTTTTTGTAAGCACAGAAAATTGAGTCTACTTTCACTCACCTGTGGAACACTTTTTCATGCAGTAATTAGGTGCGAGGGTACACAGTGTTTTTTGAAACTTAGTGAGTTTTCGCTGAAAATCCAAAAAAGTGGGGATTTTTCAATATATCATAACTTTTGAATGATTTCTTCATTTGCAAAAAAATGGTATAAATATAAAAAATTCAAAAGGAATTATGTATTTCAATGAAAAATCAAAAATGTCGAACATTTCATTTTAAAATGAAACTATATCTTTTTTTTGAATAATTCTTTTGTACAAATATAAAAAATTAAATAAAAACTATGCATTTTAATAAAAAATATCGAACATTTTGTCTAAAAGTGAAACTATACCTTTATTTTTGAAAACGCTTCCATAGAAATATAACAAATTGAAGAAGAACTATGTATTTTATGAAAAAATATCAAATATTTGATCCTTAACTGGTACGATATCTTTGTTTAAAAAAATTAGTTCGTAGAAATATAAGAAATGGATTGAATACTGTATTTTAATAAAAAATATCCAACACTTTATCTTAAACTGAAACGATATCTTTATTTCAAAAACGATTTGTGTAGTAATATGAAAAATTAAATAAGAACTATGTATTTTAATCAAAAATATCGAACATTTTATCTTAAAATTAAACTATACATTTATTTTAACTAATTATTTCGTATGAAGAAATATAACAAATTAAATAAGAACAATGTATTTTAATGAAAAGTATCAAACATTTTTTGTTAAACTGAAAGGATATCTTTTTCTCAAAAAAACTTTTCGTAGGAATATGAAAAGTTAAATAAGAGCTATCTATTTTAATAAAAAATATCCAACATTTTATCTTAAAATGAAACGATATCTTTATTTGAACAAAAAATTATTGTAGAAATATAAAAAAATTAATAAGAACTATATATTTTAATAAAATATATCGAATATTTTATCTTAAAATGAAACTATAGCTTTATTTTTAAGAATTCTTTTGTACAAATATAAAGAAATTAAATAAAAACAATGCATTTTAATAAAAAATATCAAACATTTGATCTTAAACTGAAACGATATCTTTATCTCAAAAAAACTATTCGTATAAATATTAAAATTTAAAAAAGAACTATCTATTTTAATAAAAACTATATGTTTTGATTAAAAATAACGAACATCTTATCTTTAATTGCAATAATATCTTTATTTAAAAAAATTCTTTCTTGTAAATATAAAAAATTGAATAAAAACTTTATATTTTCATAAAAAATATGGAACATGTTCTCTTGAACTGAAACGATATCTTTATTTTTTCGAATTCTCTCGTGGAGATATAAAAAATAAATAAAAACTGTAAATTCCTAATGTATTTATTTAAATTGAACTATTTTTCAAATTGATTAATCCTTCGATTGATCAATTAATTCGTTCATTCAAATGAATTATTTTTTATTGTATTAGGGTTACTGTTGTTAATAAATTACTTATTTATACCAACGTATGACATTGTTCTTATTTTAATTCCCTTTTCTATTAAATTAATTCTTCACCCCTATATAAAATTAGAATCTCTGTTATTAAATTTCAATTTCTAATTAAATTTTATATTTCATAACAGTAGTTTTGTTTATGAAATATAATGTAAGAAAATTATTATTGAAAAATATGTAATCAGTTTTGCACTATTTTCTTGTAATAACTATATGTAATGAGAAAGATATTGTGTGCTTCTCCATGATTTTTTTCAAACTTGTTTTTAGCAAACAAGCTTTATATAATTTTGATAAAAAAACTTTCGAATTCAATAATAAAATTTGGTATCATTATAAGTTCAATTTTGTTTCTTGAGTTGAAAAATACTTTAAATTCATTTTATCCATGTTACGATTGAAAACATCGAAAGGGTACTTCTGAAAAGCCTTTGAAATATTTGAAATAATATGAAATCCCTTTATTAACTCTTGGGCCATCTCTTGGACTGCCGTAAAATCTTTAAGATCTTTTCAAATTCCTTTAAACGTTTGAAAGCTTTAAAGATTCCTTAAAATAATTAATGTCTTTAGAAATTCCATGAATTTCCTTGAAATCTGTTGAAATCCTTTCAAATCCCCAAAAATCTTTCAAATTTTTCAATTCTTTTGAACTCTTCGAAAAAAATTGACCGGCTATTAGGGCCGATGCGTATGACGGTCGGTTGCGTTCATTTTTTTTAACTGAAGATATTTAATGGAAAGAATTTGAGATTTTTTTTGACAAGAAAAAAGAACCCTATGTTCGAAAAAAGCCTGACGAAATTGTTTGATAAATTAATTAATGAAAATTTATCTCACTTTAATAATTTCTTAATTTATAGACATTTTGTGAAAGTGCAACTATTTGTTAAAAGATAAAAATATTTTGATTGTTAAAGGTGAGTTTTTGCTGCCAGCAGGAAACTTCTTACAATGTATGTTTTCTCACTGATGTTAGCTATTACCTTAATTAAATGTCAGGGTGTAAAACCTCGAACTACTTTGCGAAATTCTGTGCTCTCCAACTCACAGTAAGAGCAGTTGTATCCCAACTGTTGTTTTACTGGTTTTAGGAGTCTCGGCTACTTTTATGTAGGGAAGATAGAAACGAACTTCTACTCTCTAGAGTATTAGTACTAGTTTTATTTAATACTCAGAGATTCTACTAACCGGAAAACCCGGAAAATAGCCAGGAATTAAAATAAAATCGGGAATTAACCAGGAATACAAAATTCAAGCCGGGGATTGCATTTAAAGATTTGGAGAGTATGTATATATTTTTAGAGGATGAAAAAATAGGGGATGGGAAGTAGGGGAAGTGATGGAAAATCAGAGGAAGGGATGTAGGGGAAGTGAGGAGGAATTCTGGGTGTGGAAGTAGGGGAAGCAAGCAGAAATGATGGGAGGAGAAGTAGGGGAAATAAGAGGTTGGAAAGTTACGGGATGGAAGTAGGAGAAGTGGAGCAAGTGAGAAAAATGATTGGGAATAAGAGGAGGAAAAGTAAGGAAAAAAGAAGTAGGAAAAGTAGGAGAAGTAGGAGAAATGAGAGGATGTAGTAGGGAAAATTAGAAGAGGAACTAGGGAAAGTAATGGGAAAGAAGGTAAGGGGAAGTGATGGTATTGAAAGTATGAAAAGTGGGGGATGTGAGGAAAAGAAAAAAAGTGAATAAATAATCAATGGAAAACTCAATTATTTTAAAAGATATTTAGAAATTGTGGAAAAATTTAAAGATAATTAAAATCTTGAGAAGATTTCAAAACTTTTTAAACAAAATGTAGATTTTTGAAAATTTCGAAATAGAATATAGATTCTGAAGAAAAAAAATTCAATTCAGTATGCTTACAAAAGTTTAGGCGTGAAAGGGAAATGGCTTAATGGTATACTACTACTACTACTACAAAAGTTTAGAAAAAATTCTTGTAAGATTAAGTGATATTTAGAAGTTTCAAAAAGGATCGAAATTAATTTGAAACTTGAAAAGGTTTGAAGAAAACAAAAACTTTTTCTTAAGATTCCTGAGAAAATTATAAAAGATTCTTTATTTTGAAAAATTAGTTTTAAAAGGATAGATTTTAAAGCAATTTTTTAATTTTCAAAGATTTAAAAAAATTTCAGGAATAATTCGAGTCAGTTTAAAAGTTGTTTCAAAACTGCAATTGTTTCGTTGAAAATGAATATGAAAATGGAAAATGAATCTCTTTTAGTCGGAAATTCATGTATGTTGTTAAAAATTTGTCTACTATTATGGTAGAAAATTAATGTTTTGTGTTGAAAATTCTACTTTTTGGGAGGAAATTCAGTTATTTGGTTGAAAATGATTTTTTCTTTGAAAATTCGTATTTTTGGATTGAAAATTTAACTCTTTGGTTAAAAATTCAACTTCTTTGTTGAAAATTCGTATTTTTTCGATGAATGAAACTCTCTTTGATTTAGAATTGAAATTCTTCTCAGTTGAAATATCGACTATTACATTTTTGGTTTAGAATTCAATGAAAATCGGTATAGATTTCAAAGAATATTGACAATTTTGGAACAATTTTAGGTTATGGTAATATTCCTCACTGGAAATAAGTTACTGTATACAAAATTTCTATATTCAATAAAAAAATCTTTAGATTTTAAAGAATGCTTACAATATTTGGACAAAATAGGGTATGTTAGAATTTTGAACCGGAAATCGGTTATTTAAAAAAAATCTTTTGAACAAAAAAGCTGATTATCTATATATCGTACAAAAATATTATCTATCAATTCTGAAGTTAAGATATCAATTTTCGTTGGTTGAATTTTTAAGGGATTTTAAAACAACCCCGAGTTTTAGTTTTAGTTTTTTGTTAATTTTAATTTTCTTCCATGAATCTTTAGGGGATAGTGATAGTATAGTGATTTTTTACCCCAGTAGCCTGATCAAAAAATCTCCTATATTCTTATTATTTTTATTTCCTTCCTGTATTCTCTGAGGGATGATAAAACAACCCTTGAAATAAACTTAAAATCATTTTTCTAGTGGGGAACCCTTCCTGCATTCATTTTTAAGTAATTTCACACCCCATTAGCTTATTTTAAAAGTCTTCCCTTGTTTTGGTTTTTCGAAAATGTCGATCTCCCTGCTTGAATTTTTAAGAGATGTTGAAACAACCCTTAAAATAAATTGAAACTTTTTTCCTGGTAAGGTTCGCTTCCTGCACTAATTGTCAAGTAATTTTTTACCACAGTAGCCTGATCAAAAAATCTCCTGTATTTTTATTATTTTGGAAATGTTGATTTCCTTC
>CAKNYM010053150.1:922913-955656 GCA_932195095.1 Andricus curvator | reverse complement strand
AAATCTCCTGTATTTTTATTATTTTGGAAATGTTGATTTCCTTCCTGAATTTTTGAAGGGATGGTGAAACAAGCCTTGAAATAAACTTAAACCATTTTCCTAGTGGGGAACCCTTCCTGTATTATTTTGTAGGTTCTTTCACACCCTATTAGCTTATTAGAAAAATCTTTCGTTGTTTTGGTTTTTCGGAAATGTCGATCTCCCTGCTTGAATTTTTAAGGAATGTTAAAACAACCCTTAAAATGAATTCAAACTCTTTTCCTGGTAGGGGACGCTTCCTGCACTAATTGTGAAGTGATTTTTTACACCAGTAGCATAATAAAAAAATCTCCTGTATTTTTATTATTTTTGAAATGTTGATTTCCTTCCTGTATTCTTGAAGGGATGGTGAAACAACCCTATAAATAAAACTAAACCATTTTTCTAGTAGGGAACCCTTCCTGTATTATTTTTTAGGTGATTTCACACCCCATTATCTTATTATAAAAATCTTCCGTTGTTTTGGTTTTTCGGAAATGACGATCTCCCTGCTTCAATTTTTAGGGAATGTTAAAACAACCCTTGAAATAAATTAAAATTTTTTCCTGGTAAGGGACGCTTCCTCACATTTATTGTAAATTGTATTTCAATCCCAATAATTCAATCCCAAAATATCTTGTTGTTTTGGTTTTTAGAAAACGTCGATTTCCTTGCTTGAATGTTAAAACAACCCCCAAACATTCGGTATACACAAAAACATATCTAACAATTTTTTGAGAAGGATAATATTTCAATAATAGACAAATTTTTATATCAATATGCATACAAAAGTTGGAAATTTGGCAATTGTTTTAGTAAGAACTGTTCATTATTCTGATCATTTTCTTTTGAATTATTAATATACAGATTCAAAATTATTTAAAAAAAAGTATAATTAGACATGTTAACCGAAAGCCATTTTCTGTACATTTGGTGCAGTGTCCTTTGTCATTTTTTAATATTAGGATTTATTTTTAATGCCACCAAACAATTATAGTTTTTCTTAACAATATTCCCTGGAATTTTGTGTCCAATATTGAGTGAAACATATCCGTAAAGTACTTTTTTATCAGAAACGCAAAGCGAGTTTCAGATTATCAAGCATTTCTATTAACTCAGGCAGTAAAACTCTGATGAACCTTAAAACTTTGACGACTCAAGTCTTATTGGATCTGTGAGAGAGATAGATTAAATTTCAATTTTTTCACACTTTGCGGTTGGATTGAAATTTTGTGACGGAATACACGATTTAACTATGATGGCTGCAATGTTCACAAGAGTTACCTTAAGAATTCCTTAAAATAACTTGATGTAAAAGGTTTCGAAAGAAAGACTCGAAATTTTTATACTGAGGAAAAAGTTCTGAAGTAGTTTCTTGTAAAAGATTATAGAAACTCTCAAATAAAATCCATATAATATAATCGAATAACAATTATTAACAGAAAAGAAAATATCTCTTATCGAATATAATTTCCCAACCCCCCAAAAAGTCAAAATAATTAAGTGAATATATACTATACATCAAAAAGATAAACATTCAATTCAAATTGAAGCAAAGAAAATTTCTCAACTGTTAAAGCTTTTAGTTAGTAATTCTACAATTTTGAACGATTTAAATTTTAAATTATCAAATTTTCAATATTATAATTTCAAATTATTCATCTTGGAACGTTTTCAAATGAAAGATTCATAATCAACTATCAGGGTTTCAAGCTTGAAGAAAATTTTTGAGTTTGAAAATTTATATTTAATTTTAAAAACATTTGATTTTCAAAATTTTAAGTTATGTAGTTACAAATATTTGATTCAGAAACTGCGCCAGTTCTACTTCAAATTTTAAATTTATCAATCTTAAATGCCTTGAATTCAGAATAGCCAAATATTCAGTTCTTTTTTTTTTTTTTAATTTAAAATTTAATATTATCAACTTTTTCAAATGTCAGAAATAAATGTTTCAAATGTTAATAATTTAAATTTAAAACCATAGAATTTAAAAAACACTATGTATAAATTTATTATTTATTTGAAAAATAAGTGAACAAATTGTGAAAAATGTGGAAAAAGAGACAATATTTTAGAAACATGTCTTTAAAAAGGGCCTAAAATGGCAAGAAATGTATAACTAGTTGCTGATAGGCATAAAATTAACATTTATTTCTGAATATTTTCAAATTTGTAACTTCATATACCAAATACAGATAAAAGTTCAAAAAAAAAAAAAAAAAAAAATTGGGCAATTTTAAATTTAAGACATTTAAGATTAATCAATTACAAATTGTTTTGATTAAAAGTTTTGAATCTAGACCTGACAATTTTATGATTTAATTTCGAGACCTTCAAAAGTAAAATATTATAGAATAAGATGTTAAATTTTTAGTGATTTTAGTATTTGAGAATGTTTAAAATCAAACAATTTCAACTCAGAGCATTTTAAATTTAAGAATTCAAAGTTCCTAAAACTATATAAATTTGAATGTGTGTTCATTAAAATTTTTAAAAAGTTGAAAATTTGTAAAAACTTCGAAGAAGTTATTAGAAGAAGGTAAATGTAGGTTTTTTAAACAGATTCCAAGGAATTTTAAATTAATTTCAATCATTTGAGTGACTTTCAAAGAATTTGTAAGATTTCAGGCTATTTTTAAAAATACTGAAGAATTTTTTAGAGCTTCAATAAATTGCAAGGGATTTCAAATGATTTCAAAGAATTTGAAACATATCAGGGTATTTTTTAAAATTCTAAAGTGTTTTCAAGAGTTTTAAAAAATTGTAAAGAAGTATAAATATTTCAGGGAATTTCAAAAAATTCAAAGATTTCAAGGAACTTATTTTCTCAAATAGTTGAATTTTCAGTTTGAAAAATTATTTTTCAAGAGAAAAAAAACGAATTTTTAACCAGTTGAATCCAACGATCAAAGGCAAATTTTTAACAAAATAGTTAAGTTTTCAAGCTAAAAAGTAGAATTTTTCAGAAGAAGTTGACTTTTGAACTAGAAAAGACAAATTTTTAACAAGAAAGATCTTTTTCAATCAACAAAGACGAATTTTCAAATGGATTAATTTTCAAAAAAATTGATGAATTTTCAACTTATAAAGTTCAAATTTTCAATCAAAAATGGAACAGTTAACTTTTCCGATAGAAAAATTAATTTTTCACACAAAAAACGAACTTGGAACAAATAAGTTTAATTTTCAAATAAATAGTTTGATTTTCATTAAAAAATATGAATTTTTCAACCAAAAATGTCATTTTCAACCGAATACTCCAATTTTTCACCAAATTGCTAAATTTTTTAGCCAAAAATGTAGAATTTTCTGCTAAAAAAAGTTGAATTTTGAATGCGAAAATATAAATTTTCAGCAAACAATTTCATTCAAGGCCAAATTCTAAAAATTTCAACTGAAGCGATGAATCTTTAACAAACAAATTAATTTTTAACGGAATATATCAAAGTTAATATTTCAACCAAAACAGATTTTAATTTCAAATAAAAAACATTTGAATTCAACAAAAACAGACGAATTTCCAACAAAATAGTTGGACCTTCAAGCAAAACAGAAATTTCCAACCAAGCAGTTTCAAATTAAAAAAAAAAGAACTTTTAACCAAGAAGATTAATTTTTCTCACCAAAAACGACAAATTTTTATTTACAAATTACTATTTACTTGAATTTTTAACCAAAAAAGATGAATTTTCAACCAAATAATTTTATTTTTAACTGAAAAAGATACATTCTTAACCAGAAATGGAATAGATAAGTTTTTAGTAAAAAAATAATCTTAAACGGAAAATTAAACAAATTTTTAATGAAGTGGTTACCCTTTCAAAAAAATAATTTAATTTTCAACCAAATAGTCGAATTTTTCATTAAACCAGATGAATCCCGAATCCAAAATATTATGGTAGCTTTTTCAATCCAAAAGAATGAACTTTCAACAAAGAATAGTTGGATTTTATGATTGGATTCTATCTATATTCAAAGAGAAAAAATCGTCAAAAAAGTTAAATTTATTGAAAACAGGGGAAAAATAAGAGTTCTTTCTTAAGTGTTAATTCTGAAATACATTGAACTCTGGATTTAAGTAACTTGGGATTACGGCGTTCCAAAAATTTCAGTCTTTGGCATATCGTTGATGCAGGGACCGTGGGACCGAAAGAGATGCGCTGCTTAGCCATGCCTGACCAACAGTAGCGTAGCAGCCAAGCGGGCAGTACCCTTAGCGCGTTGGTTGCGTCCAATTTCAACATAAATGTTTCAAACGGCCCTGAATGTTTACTTCTGCATTCCCTCGATTTATGATCAAGGTGACAGCCACTCATGCCCGAAACCGTGCATGAATGCAAGTTTCAGTGCAGATATTCAAACTTATAAAATTATTATTCAACTGTACTGTTGCGGGGTCATCAAATAGGAGGGGAACAGCTTCAGTCTCACATGACATTTTGTTTGGGGTGGGGGGAGGTGTAACAAAATATCGCAATTTATCACAAGAGGGAGGGGTGAGTCCAATATTACTGAAAAAAAGCGTCACGTAATATGTTGACGCTCCCTAATTTGTTATTCATCAAACATAAGACCACCCGTGTCAGTTGCACAAGTCACATAAATCTTTGTTATTTTCGAAACACTCTTCAAACTACCAAGAATTCTCATAAATTTCCTCCACTTTACCAAATTTTTTCTCCAAAGAAAAAGTCAATCGCAAGGATAAAAATCTTGCATAATTTACGAGCGTGTATCATATCCGACTGTGCAGAATGCGCTTTAGGCTGGCCGGGGAAGAGCAGCCGTAGATGAAAAGGAGGAAGTGTCGGGATGAGGGGTGTAGGGTGAAGGGTGGTTGGAAGCTTTGAAACTTTAGTCAGAAAAATAGCTGCGATTTGTCATCCTTTACGGCTGGATGGCACGAAGAAAGATCGCGACGCGACGGTCCTCGAAAGAAATTAAAGCGTGAAGCTGACGGCTCACTTGAGAGAAAGAACCGCATCTGCTTTAACGACTATTTCCTGACCCCTTGGCGCAGCTTTTGGCATTGTTCGCAACAAACTGTCCGTCGCAGCGAAAGTGAAGTCCTTCTATGCAAAAACTTTTCTTTTGTTATCTAAATTTGTTTAAAAACTGAGGGTTTCATAAGTTTATTAAAATTTAACAATTGGTTATCGAAGCTGAGCTTAGTAGGGGAGTGTCGTACAGGTTGGGACACTGTATAGGTTGGAATAATCAATATTAATTATAATGTGTGACAGTAATAACAGGTTGCGTCAGCACAAATAAATGAAGAAAACGCGTTGTCCCAACCTATACAATGTCCCAACCTGTACGACACTCCCCTAGTTATTTTAGAGGTTTTAAGGGTGGCACAGCTAGGGGAAGTGGGTGCTAACACGTTTTGTGTCCCCTCTATACCCCTTTTTTAAAATACTTCTTTTTAATAGAACCCAACAAGAAAATCCAACTATTTTTCGTTGAAAGTTCCTTCTTTTTAATTGAAAAGTCTACTATAATATTGTTGGTTCAGAAGTTTCGCTTATTGTTCAAAACTCTATTATATGGTTTAATATTGTACTATTTCGTTGAAAATTCATTTTTTTAGTTGGAAATTTATGTCATCAACTCAACATTTAACTGATGTATTTTTTAACTCATAAATGAGAATTAGGGAGTCGAGTTGCGGAATAGAATCCAGTTTTGAGATTGATAATCCTAAAGGGAAACAGAAGCCCAGGACAAGGTCGCCAAGCACTTAGAAGTAAGAATAGTAATTGAGGAGATATGTAGAAAATAGGTGCTAAGATAGTATATGGGTAATTGTCAAATTGTAGGCAAATTTTAGCACCTACACAAAGTGAGTTTCTTTTACAAAATTTTGTTCAAAATTCTGGTGACTGCTCAATTTTTGACCGATTCTAATAATTTATTTTTTTAAATACTCGTAAAGAATTAATATTTTATGTAGCACTGCTACTTTTTTAGTATTCTGCAAAAAACTAACCTAAAAAAATATGAACTTGCCAAGGTAGCTGAACAACGAAATTTCGAAACATTCAAAACCATGAAATCGGTAATATCTTTACACACAAACCTCAATCTCACAAACCTCAAACCCACGAACCTCAAACCCCCAAAGCCGTAAACCTACAAACCTAAAACCCACAAACCTCAAGCCTCGAACCCACCAAAATTATACCTCAAACCCACAAACCTCAAACCCATAAACCTCAAACACCCAAACCCGTAAACCCACAAACCTCAAACCCATAAATCCTGAACCCATGAACCCTAAACCTATAAACCCTAAACCCATAAACCCTAAACCCTAAAGGTTGGTGGGTTTGTGGACTATTCTACATGATGTACTTATATGTCGAGTTTTATGAACATGGGTTTTCATGCTTGTGGGTTTGCTGTTTGTATGTTTGAGGTTTGTGGATTTGTAGTTTTAAGTTCATGTGTTTGAGGTTTTTCGATTTGAGGTATAATTTTTGTGGGTTTGAGTTTTTTGGGTTTGAGGTTTGTGGGTTTACGGGTTTGAGGTTTTATTTTTTGTGTGTTTGAGGTTTTTGGGTTTGAGGTTCGTGGGTTTGTGGTTTGTGGGTTTACGGGTTTGGGGGTTTGAGGTTTCTTGGTTTGAGGTTTATGGATTGAAGGTTTGTGGGTTAGCTGTTTGTGGGCTGGTGGATTTGTGGTTTTAGGTCTATGTGTTTGAGATTTGTGGGTTTTGGGTTTTAGGTTTATGGATTTGTGAGTTTCAGGTTTGTAGGTTAATGGACTTGGGGGTTTTATGTTTGTGGATTTGAGGTTTGATGGTTAATTTTTGTGGGTTTGAGGTTTGTGGGTTTGAGATTCGTGGGTTTGAGGTTTGTGGGTTTACGGGTTTGAGGTTTTAATTTTTGTGGGTTCGAGGTTTGTGTGTTTGAGGAACGTGAGTTTGAGGTTTGTGGGTTCACGGGTTTGCTGTTTGTGGGCTTGCGGATTTGTGGTTTTAGGTTTATGTGTTTGAAGTTCGTGGGTTTGGGGTTTTAGGTTTATGGATTTGTGAGTTTCAGGTTTGTAGGTTTATGGGCCTGGGGGTTTTATATTTGTGAATTTGAGGTTTGTGGGTTTAAGGTTCGTGGGTTTGAGGTTTGTGGGTTCACGGGTTTGTTGGTTTGAGGTTTGTGGGTTTCCTGTTTGTGGGTTTGTGATTTCAGGTTTATGTGTTTGAGGTTTGTGCGTTTGAGGTTTTTGGTTTTGAGGTTTGTGGGTTTACGGGTTTGGGGGTTTGAGGTTTTTTGGTTTGAGGTTTGTGGGTTTGAGGGTTTGAGGTATAATTTTTTTGGGCTTGAGATTTGTGCGTGTGAGGTTTGTGGGTTTGAGGTTTGGGTTTACGGGTTTTGGCGTTTGAGGTTGGCGTTGAAACAAAATTTTGTAAAAAAGCTCACTGTGCTACAGTGGCAATCACATTATATTATTAGGAATTAAATATTTTATAACGAAAATTGATCTTATCACATCTAAAAATTTAAAATCCAAAAGGCGCATTTATGAAAATTTGAAATAATAATGAAATTCGTACATGAAATACGGAAAGTGGATTTGAGGTTAGGAGATTGATGAAAGAGAGCGCGAGCTTTTAAAAAGTTCAGAAGTGAATAATGTAACGCATGTCATTTAGGAAAAACGAAATATTTAACTATTGTAGATGATTTTTTTCAAATATAAGGAAGGTGACGTAATAAATTAAAAGTCTAATTGTTATTATTATTTTTTATTTCAATAAATACGTTTTAAATCACAAAAATGGAAATAACGTGACTGTAGTACAATGTACAATTAAAGATTTAAAACATTCACTGAAACGATCTACATGATTTATTATGCAGTCTTTCAAATTTATCAAAATCTATTTATTAAATCGTGTCACAGACAAACTAACTGAGTAATAAATTATGCTTCCATTTTTATTAAAATTAAAAATATGAACTCATGAAAATTCAACAGGAATGGTTTTTATAATTTGTTTTCACTCCGAAACTGGTTTTCAACGCACGTACGGGAATGACGCTTTTGTTGTCAAAATGCACTTTTCAGTTCTAATATCAGATTCACAAAAAAAGAGTTAATATTTTAAGCTCAATTTTTTAGAATTTTGTATTAAATGATACGCCTAATATTTCTGTATTTATTACTCAACTGTAACAACAATAATTAAGTAGAAAAAAAGACGTACGGTAATGACGTCTGAAATGACAAAAATCGAGGGACAGACTTTAAGGTTTTCACAATATTATTTATTTGCCTTAAAAAATGTGCAAACATTAAATTTATGTTCATCTAAAGAGTACAAACTTGATACGTTAAGCGTTTTTCAGGTTACTGTCTAAAAAAAAGGAGAAAATCAGTTTACCCTTGTGCAAAGTGAGGTTGGGAGGCCGTACGGTCATGACGTTTGGGGTGTTCTTATATTAAATTAAAGTAAATAGGAACAGAAATGAAAAAAAAGAACTGAACATTTTGTAGAGGATGATAATAAGTATTTATTAAATTTAAAAAAAACAGTACGAGTTTCTAAGTTAATGTTATATTACTGGGACCTCAAGTTTACCTTCAATTTGACAATTACCCATATAAGGCTTGTTTGCAAGAATACATTTAATGGACATGTAGAGACTCACAAACCCGTAGAAGGAAGAGGGTATGAACAAAATTAAATAATAACTAATCCATTTTTTGCCGAAAATTAAAAGTTTTTAGGTGAAAATTAGAATATTGCATTTTTCTTTCATAATTCATCTTTTTGGTCGGAAAGATAACTAGAAGGTTGAAAGATGAATTGCTTTGTAAACAATTCATTTTGTTCGTTTGAGATTTAAATATTTTCTTTCAAATTCGTTCTTTTTGGTTGAAAATTAATTTTTTTAACCGAAAATGTAATTGTTCCATTATTGGTTAAAAATATACTTGGTTTTTAGTTGAAAATTAAATGATTCGGTTGGAATTGATATCTTTTGTTGTAAATTCGTCTTTTATGATAAAAAATATTCTTCTTGATTGAAAATTCAACTACTTGGCTGGAAGTTGGACTACTTTGTTAAAAATTATTTTATTAGTTGAAGATCTAACTCTAACTATTTTGTTGAAAATTCTTCTTTTTTATAGAAAATTCTAAGTCTTGATTAAAAAGTGTTCTATTTGGTTAACAATTTAACAACATAGTTGAAATTTGAATTGCATTTAAAAAAATTAATTTTATTGGTTGCAGATTTAACTATTTTCTTTAAACTTCGTTCTTTTTGGTTGGAAATTAATTTTTTTAAACTAAAAATTGGTCTATTCCATCATGGATTGAAAATAGATCATTTTTAGTTAAAAATTTAAGAATTTGGTTGACAATAATATATTTTGTTGTAAATTCGTCTTTTTTTATCAAAAGATGATTCTTCTTAATTGAAAATTCAACTGCAGTTGGAAGTTGAACTACCTTGTTATAAAGCCTTCTAGTTGGTTAAATGTTGAGCTCTTTTGTTGAATTTTTTTTTGAAAATTCATAAATGTAGTGAAAAATTTATTTCTTTGGTTGAAAATTTATTAAATTTTTTGAAAATTAGTTTTTTTTTGTTGAAAATTAATTTTTTTGAACTGAAAATGTAACTATTTTCTTTTTTTTGATAACTGGCCGTTTTGAGTTGAAAATTTGCCTATTAAAATTTTCATTGAGAATTCATCTTTTTTGGTTGTAAATTCAACTACTAGATTGAAAGTTGATCTACTTTTTTAAAAATTTCTTTTATTGGTTGAAGATTTCAATATTTTTTTGAAAATTTAACAATTCCATTACTAGTTAAAAAATGGATCCTTTTTACTCGAAAATTCAAGAATTTCGTTGAAAATGTATGTATCTTCGCGAAAATTTGGCTTTTTTGTAGAAACTTAATAGTCTCGATTGAAAATTTAACTACTTGGCTGAAAGTTGAACTACCTTATTAAAAATTAATTTTATTAGTTGAAGATTCACCTCTTTGCCTAAAAAATTACTATTTTATCGATTTTTTTTAGGTTGGAAGTTAATTTTTTACACTAAAAATTTAACAATTTCATTATTGGTTAAAAATTGATCGCTTTTAGTTAAAAAATTTATAACATGGTTGCAAAATCATGTGTTTTATTATAAATGTTCAACTATTAGTTAAAAATTGAATTACATTGTTGAAAGTTTAACTAATTTGTTTCAAAATTAATTTCATTATTTGAAGATCCGTCTCTTTGGTTGAAAATTGAACTATTTTGTTGAAAATTCGTTCAAGTTTTTGTTGAAAAACAGGTTCGACGGAAAATTGACTTATTACATTTTTGGTCAAAAATTGATCATTTTTAATTTGAAATCCAACTCTTTGGTGGAAAAATTAACTTTTTTCTTAAAAATTCGTCTTTTTGGGTAGAAAATTGTATTATTTTCGTGAAAAATTCAACTGTTTATTCGAAAAATACATTTTTGGTCCAAAATTTATATTTTCGGGTAGAAAATTCAACTGTTTTCTAGGAAATTCGCCTTTTTGGTTTGAAAACTCTTTTACCTATTTCTGAACATTTTATAAATATTTAGAAATTACCATTAATTTGCGATATTGAAAGATAATGATTGTTTTAAACAAGTAAATATTGTTTGAACAATTATCTCCAGATTCAAATATTTTAACATTAGTAATTGTAAATTTTTTAATCAATAAATGAACAACTAAGATGAAAAAATTTACTCTTAACATTCATAAAGTGTGCCGAAGCATCAAGGAAATACCATTAATTCGCGATATAATAAGATAATAAATTCTTTAAATGAATAAATTTTTGTTAACAATGAGAAGTAACTTAAAAATATTAGGATGCAGGCTAAGTTTTAAATATTTGTTTTAAAAAACTTGCAAGGAAGAACGATTTTCTAGCTTTTGTCTTTAAAATGTGATATTGAAACAAAAGTAAATTGTTCAATCGATAAACAAAAAATTTAAATAAAAATATGCAGTCTCCGAGTTCATTAAGTGAATCATAGAATTCATTAAATACCCTTCATTCACGATACTCTACAAAAATAAAATTGTTCAAGTGAACACAAATTATTTAAACAATTGAGGCTTCTACACGAAATCTTCTTATTCATCCATTTATGAGGATCTATAAAAAAATTGAAAAAAAGTAATAATTAAGAGCAATATTCCCCAAAATCCTTATTGCACTTGCATTGGGTAGTTTTTCGGGCACCATGAAAGGAGCTCCTGGGGGTTAAAATTAAAAATTCATGATAGATTCGTATTCCTCGGAGAGTTTTCATAAGATCATTAGTGTCTATACTTGATCATACATTTTCACATTTTGGACGGAATGTACAGAAATGTAACATTACAAAAAAAGTAATCACATTTTTCAGGAGCCTAACAAAAGGGGGATGTTTCGCTGAAAAAAATTTAAAAATTTTGTTTATTTGAGCTACACTAATATTTACACAATTGAAATATGGACCCTTGGGTTTTGGCCACTTGTCATTCCTGGCCCACTGTGCTACTCCACAAAGTGGCCTACTCTTTCACAGTTTCCCCTATAACCTTTTGTAATGAACAAGTGCACTTTTGAAATTCAATTATCCCTTGGAGGGCCAACTGAAGTGGAGACGCTAAGAGGATAATTTTAATTTGGAGAAAAACGTGAGAGTTGTAACTTACAAGATAATTGAGCTCCTCTACTTTTCCGCTTTAGTAGTTGGGAGCTGAGCAGAGACAGAGGAAGCTAAGGAAGGTTGCGGACGCGACTCCTTATCCCAGTTCCCGGCTCATGAAAATTTACGTCACACTAGAACGGTTCGTTCTACTTTGCCCCTAAATCAAAGAGCGCAACGGCAGCAGAACGGGGAACCGAGATGGAACATACCCTTGTTAAATGCAGCACCCATTATGGTTCACGCCTCCTCCTGCGGACTGCGGATGGTGTATAATATTCTATATATGCATATATATATATATATATATATATATATATATATATATATATATATATATATATATATAGTATATATGTATACGTATCTGCGATTGCGATAGTTCTCGCTTATGCCAACGCCGATTGGCGCAATAAGGGAAACAATAGTGCTTGCGAGCATGCAAACTTTGTAAACGGGTAACTTTGCCCCGAAAGCTTCCTTATCTCCTCGACGCTGCAGTTATTTAAACTCTCGTATCTCACCCACTCTTGCTGTCTTCGATCTCCCCTTTCCGTGTATATCTCCTTCCTCTTATTATCATAAGGGAGAGCATTAGATAGGGCACGATTTCAATGCTGGAAAAGTTCACTGTTCAATATTCCTACAGTTTCCTGCAGTGCTTCTAAATATCTGCTTCCTATTCCGGGTAAAAATATTTGGTCTTGATTTTGTCTTGGGTAAAGACCAATCCAAGACAATTTCAAGTTACTAGTAGTCTTGCGCGCGCCAAGGCGCGCGCGTATTAATTTTTTTTATGAAAAAGAATAAACCAAATACTTATTTTTTGTATGTTATTTATATTTAATGAATGTTACAACATATTCGTAAAAAATAATTAGAAGGCACTACAAGATGATGTACGTAGCCTTCAATAAGGAGCTCCTTTTCATTTTTTTTCTCTGTTGAAAGTAAAGGAGTAATGGATTTCTCATAATTTATTTGTAGGTATATTCTGCCACCGTTATAATCTTGAAAAAATTGTGCATATAATTATAATTCAATTTATTATAATCGGCTCTTCAATTTGTTTAACACTGAACTTATTTGTAAATTATATTGCCGTAATAGATCTTTTATTTTATAAATTAAAAGCAATGTTATTTATAAAATAAATTGTGAATTATTCGTTATAACGTGTATATGAACATATAAATTTCAAATTGATAAATACTGCGAATAATATTCATTTTCATTATTATATAAGCTTTACAAAGTTTAAAAAAATGAATGATACATAGAATAGTGGAAGTAATTACCAATCTTTCAGTTTTCAAGAAATATGATAACAAATTTTTAAATTGTCTATTTGCTCCGCAATTATTGCTGTTTATACTCTATATTATACTACATATACTACTCTATATGTTTATACTCTATATACTCTATATTGAGAGATGTAGTGTATTTTTTTCATGAAAAATTAATTTTCTAATTTTTATCATAAATGATGCACGTTATTACGAAAAAGTAAAATTTATTTTAGTACACCAGAGACTCGATAGATGAACAGTCTCGGGGGTTGCCTGAAAATGGCCTTGTTCATATGACGTGTACAGCGAAACGTAAACAGTCAGGGCCGCCTGAACCGTTTCCATAATATTGCGCAATCTACTTGACTGAGTAGTATAGTGCATGCGTCCCTTCAGAGGCGGAGTCGCAACCGTCTCTCGCCATGCCCCCTGAGAAACTATGGGGACCAGCAATTCTAGGAATTCATATAACGCGTTCGATCGCGCGTTCAAATAGCGAGTCTCTGGTGTATAAATTTTTTATACATGAACATTTTTGTGTGAACATTTTTATCGTATCTGTTGTTTAAGTCAATATGATTAAATTCTTTTATTATAAAAAGAAAATTATCCTGTCAATAGAACTTTCCAGGCCTTTATAAACGTTACAGTATCTTTCTTAGTAAAAGCTAAATTAAACCAAAACTTTTCAAACAATTTTATTATTCTAAGGGCGGCTACAGCCTAATTTATTTAAAAATAGTGGCCTATTCAAACCGAAAAAAGCAGAGAAATTGCCCTACAAAAAACGTCGGATTCAAAATTATTCGAAAGTATTGTATTTTGAATGCGAAGTTGTCGAAAAGCAGATGTCCAGAGAATATCTCAGGAGTGCTGAGAAATATATCCATTGAACTGAATAGAATTATTGATTTAATTTGAAAGAATTCTGGTAAATTAACAAAATTCGAAAGACATAATAAAATAATTCTGAATGAATGAGTAAAAATTCAGGGTGAATTCAAATTAATTGCAAAACATATTTGAAAATCTCTACAAATATGTGAAAACCTACAAAACCCCTCACTTCTTGTGAATGAATTCCTTAAAGTACATTGAAATATTATAAAATCCCGTGAAATTATATGAAATTTTATAGTATTTTCTTGAATCCTGAAAAATTTATGAAAATACCTTGAAATTTTTTTAAATCCATTAAAATCATTGAAATCTTCGGAAATCTCATAAAATTCATTTAAATATTCTAAAATATATTGAAACCTCGCAAGTCCTATGAAATAGTTTCATATATTCCGAAGTTGTAAACAAATTTTGTAAACTCTCAGAAAAATTTGTTCATTCCTTTTAAAGTCATTCAAAGCCTTTAAAATTCTTTGAAAAATTAATAATATTTTGAAAGTGCATTAAAGTCTTTAAAAATACTTTATAATATTTTAAATCATTTCAAATCCTATCAGGTTACCGAAATAAATTGAAAATTCCTTTAAATCTTTTGATATACCCTAAAACCTGGCATAGGTCCTATTAAATCGATCTATATTTTCGAAATTTTAGAAAACTCTTTGATACAATACCCCATGCAAATTTTTTCAAATCTCTTGAAAATGCTTTAGAATCTGTTTAAATACTCTAAAATATTTCAAATCCTCTGAAAACGATTGAACATTCCTTAGAATCCTTTTAAATACTGTTAAAGTTTTAAAATCCTTTGAAACCTTTGGAAATCAATTGAAACCTTATAGCCTTTGAACTTCTTTGAAATCCCTTCAAATTATCAAAATCAATTCCTTAAAGTATCGGTGTTTTTTTTAATAGGAGTGCGTATTAAGAGCGTAAAAATGCTTAATTTGAACATCTTTTTAAATTATAAAATTTTTGATCTGTAGACATACACAGATCTCTGACATACTTCTATTCAAACCGAAAAAAAATAATTATTCGAATGTGTCACTATAAGGAAATGGAGATTTCAATCCTATAGGGAAAGTAGAACCGAAACGTACACGAGTTTCACAAATGATATTTATTATGATAACTATAATTAAATTATAATAGAAATCACAGTTACAGAGCGTAAAAATGAATAATTTGCAAATTTCTTGTTTGCGTAAACAGTTTAAAAACAGACTACCATCACAATTGAGGTTATGGTTCATTACTCCTTTTACAGACTTTACCGTGCAACGGTTGGCAACACTGAACCGCACATTACCAAATACGAAAAAACACGTGACGTATTATCGAACTCGAACTCCGATTCGATTCGATTACTATTTCCCACAGTGATCCCGAAAAGACCACCTTGACATGCGCATGCTTCGACTGAATGGCGCTTATTGGTTCTAGTTCGCGTCCTCAGTGGGAATTCAAATACAGGCGCGTACTACAGCCAATCAACTGTATTTCAATTCAAACATGCGCAGATAAAGGCGACTCCGTTAGCATCACTGATTTCAAATGCAGTACCACACACAGACACACACTACTGTTGAATATGAGCGGCCTACGCCCTACAGCAAGCAAACGTTACCAGCGTTACTCTCGAAAATCGTCAGAATCGAAAACGACAATATGGTTTAGAGATTTTATATTAAGGATTATATATGTCTAGTTCGTGTGATGGAAACAGACTATGTTTGATGTCTTAAGACGAATATTTTCGACTTGAAGTCAAAAATTTATGTCTTGAAATCAAGGCCTCTGAGGGTCATCACTAATCCGCTCCAAACTTTATAGAATGTTTATATTATTTATCTTCATGGTATTTATTTCTTATGTATTAATAAGTTTACTTATCTGCAATAACTATATCCTCTGGATGACGAATCTAAAAATGTTGTTCACAGTTCACAGTTCACTGGATACTTCTAGAAAATGACAGTTTTAATCTTTGTATGGAAAATTTTATATGCCTGCAGTTGTTGAGACGGACCGGTTCCTAATTTCTTATTTAAAAATCAGTTATTACAAAATTACAAGTTTTATCGGTTGTAAAATTTTAATCCTCAGCAGATGTCAACTGTTTGGTCCTAACCTAGCCACCTGATTCCTGGAAATGGCAGGCCCTATCGGTCGGGTCCATAGTTCATAGAGGTCAGAGTATTATGGACAAGAAGATGGACAATAAAATTCATAAACGAAAAATCTTGTAATTTTGGGCAGATAACAATTCCGTCCTGGGACCTGCGACCGGTTCTCCCACTACACGGCTTCCCCTCACTCAGCCGAACTGCTGCCGTCGAGCCTGGTCAGCGGGAGTCCTTTGTACCTAATAAGGACTAGAATGCAGAATATAACATTTTTTCAAATTATCACTTGGTAATTGATAAATATAATACTCAAAATCTTTTAATTATAACGATTCAAACGATATGTTATTTGAATTAAAAAATTGAAAATTAAAGAAGAAATGTTCAAGTTTATCTGAAATGTTATGAACAAATTTTTCAGTATTTTTATCAAGTCCACTGCAGTAGCTTTAATTTATTGGTAAAAGCAGAATATAAAGGATTTTCGTTCGTTTTTAAAATCTTACTTTAGAAATTTTGAACATTACCAAAACACTCAATTGTATTTGCATAAGTTTTGAAAAAAATAGAACTGAATTCTTAGAAACTGAATTCGGCCAATTTTGAAAATAATTATTCATCATTTCAAAAATTTTCAAACCTAATTTTCAAACTACAGAAAAAGGAATTTTCAAAAAAGAAGTTGAATTTTTAACCATGAAAGATTTTGCAGTCAATAAAGAAAAAAAATCTCAGCCAAAATGTTAAATTTTCAATCCAAAAAGACGAGTTCCTGACAAAACAGTTTAGTTTTCAACCCAAAGATATGAATTTTGAACGAAAAAGTTTAATTTTCAACACAAAAATATGAATTATCAAGCAAAAATTGAAGAGTTACATTTGCAGCCAAAAAATGTATTTTTAACTAAATAAAAACGAATTTTCATCAGAACTGTAAAAATTTCAACCAAAGAAATGAATTTTTTACTTTAATAATGAGTCTTCAACTACAAAAATGTATTTTTAACAAACAAACAGATTTCATCCAGTCAGTTGAATTTTAAACAGAAAAGATTATTTTTCTACCCAAAAAGATTCATTTGTAACAAAATACATGAATTATCACAAATCTATTTCAAATTAAGGAATTTTAAACCACAGGAATGAATTGTCAACCAAACATGGAATAATTGAATTTTCGGTAAAAAATAATTAATTCGAAAAAATAATTAACTCGAAAAAATTCGAGTAAGTTTAAGATATATTCAGAAGTTTTGAGAAGATCTAAACTTAATTTAAAACTGCCCGGGTAAAAAAATTTTGGTATGGGATTGATCTAGGAAAACATCTGTGAAATCGTATGGGAGTGATCTCTCAGATAGTATAGTAAAAGTATGGCATTTGAGACGATCCCATACTTCATGTATGTTTGAATGAAGTATAGTGGATGTATAGTTCAAATATAGCTAAAGTATAACAATGTATAGTTGAAGTATAGGGGAACTATTTTGAAAGTATGTCTGAGAAGTATAGCTGCAGTATAACTGAAATATAGATAAAGTATAGCTGATGTTCAGTCAAAGTATATCTGAAGTATAAATTTTAAGTATAGCTCAAGTATGTAAATTATGTCTAAAGTATAGGAAAAGTATGGCTATAGTAGGTATAGCCGTATCATTGCTGATGGGAGATAATCAGTTATCTGAAATACATGAAAATAGAAATCCAGAATCATGATTTTCACAAGGTCAAAGAATATTGTTTTTAAATTCTAAAATAAGTGAAATGCAAATAAGTTAAATGTTAATTGTGACATGAATTATTTAACTTTATGAAATTTAACACTAAACATTTCAACTAAGTAACAATTTTATCAAACCTTTTTATGCTACCAATATTATATTTAGGAATCAAAGATTCTGGATCTCTTACCAATATATATGACATAAGAGTCATATAAGTAGTCCATTATATATCCATTGCATATTCTATATCCTCACGAATAATATTCAAAACATATTTGACTCACGAAATGATTTGAATCGCGAACTTTTTACATTTTTGAACGAGCTGTCATTTATGATTCATTATGTTTTATCACGTTGCTAGGGTATCTTGAAGAACAAATGAGTGCAATTCTATGTCCGATACTTTTGCCATACTTAAGTATAAATGAAGTATAATCTGAACTTCAGCTATACTTAAGTATATATGAAGTATATCCCATACTGCAGCTATACTTCAGCTATACTTTAGCTATACATTAGCCATACTTCAGCTTTACTTTATATATACTTTATCTATACTATTTCAATATACTTGAAGTATGGGATCGTGTCATTTACCATACATTTGATATACTTTGGAAAGTCAATGATTGATCACTCCCATACTTATGATTTTTACTCGGGTGGAAAAGATTTCGAAAAATAAAACACTAAATTTAGATTTTTGAAGATTCCGAAATAAAATTTTGAAGCTTTTTAAGGTTCTTTAAAAATTCTGAGAAAATCAAAAAATTTCTGAACTTTGCCGGAAAAATGTACAATGATATTTCATTTGCAAAAATTAATTTTAAGAGAATATTTGAATAGATTAAAATTTTTTGTTGAATAATAAATAACAATTGAACAATTATTAATTTGGAAAATAATCGAGTGAGGTTAGAATATATCTAGAAGTTTTGAAAAGATTCCAAAATAATTTAAAACGTGAACAGATTTCAAAACACATAACATTTTAAAGCATTGTAAGCATTTTGAAATTTTGAAATTTTTTTTTTTCAATTTCAAAATAAAATCTGGAAGGTTTTGAAGCAATTTTTTTTTTATTTTGCCGGATTTTCAAAAAAATTGTAGGAAAAATTCAAGTTTCAAGATAATAAATAATAAAATTTGCATTAGATTCCTGGAAAATTTTTTTATGATTTTTTAAAACAAATTTTTAAGCGAATATTAAAAACGATTTGAGAACAAATTTTGATGTATAAATTAATGTTTCTAGCTTAAAATTACCTAAAATTATATAATTTTAGAAATTTATACATTTTTTGATTGATTCTTCAATGTTGAATTATTAAACATTTTGAGTCAAACTTTTTTTCTTTATCGACTGAAAAATCTTTCTTGGTTAAAAATTCAACTCTTTTTATAAAAATTCCTTTTTTTCTGGTTTGAAAATTAGTCTGTTCCGGTTGAGGCTTAAGTTAATAAAAAGAAAACAGAAGTGCCAGTAGTAAAACGAAAAACGTCTGGAGACAGTAATATCAAACGTATTATTTTTGAAAGAAAGAATAATTATTTTCAAAATTTGCCGAATTCAGTATTTATCTTGTTTTCGACACTTAAGCAAATGTGTTAAAAAAGTATTTTTAATTAACTTTCATAAACAAATTTTTCAAGCAGTGAAAAAAATGTATGATGTTTATTAATGAGTTTCCAAATTGAGCTAGGGATGACACTATTCATTCTTTTGGACTGGGAGTGCAAAATTATTTAGGAATAATGTTGAGAAATGCGATTGTTTGATAAATAAACTAAACTAATGATGTTAGTTAATAAGTTTTCAAATGTGGCCAAATTTTAGCCAACCAATAAATTAAAGCTACTGCAGTGGATTTGATGAAAATACTGAAAAATTTGTTCATAAAATTCCACATAAACTTGAACATTTCTTCTTTAATTTTCAATTTTTCAATTCAAATAACATATCGTTGGAATCGTTATAATGAGCAGATTTCGAATATTATATTTATCAATTACCAAGTGCTAAATTGAAAAAATGTTATATTCCGCATTTTAATCCTCATTAGGCACAAAGGACTCCCGCTGACCAGGATCGGCGGCAGCAGTTCGGCTGAGTGAGCGGAAGCTGTTTAGTGGGGGAACCGAGCGATTCGGTAAATTTATCAAGACTTACACTTCTTGTCTTAAGACAAGTCATAAATGCAAGGGAAGTCTGTATATCTCCAATGTTTAGCTGGTGAGACGGAACCAGACATCATGGTCTTGAAGAGATATTGAAGAGATCCAAGACAAAATCAAGACCAAATATTTTCACCCGGGTAATCATTTAAACCCAATAAATGTGACGTTCCCAGTGTCTTGGCATGTAGATGTGCATTAAAAATAAAGCTTGCTATGTCACACTGATGTTTTTTTGTTATCGAAGATCAAAAAATTAGTAAATTTCATTTTTCATGCCATTATGCCGGAATCTTTTATTTTAGATTGACTGCCTTGGAAGATGGCATACATTGAAGGTCTGGACATGTAGATGCACCCAGAAAATATTTTGTTGAATGAAAAAAATTTTGGTTGATCGGAAATAATTTTTTGGTTGGTGAAATTTGGTTGATTATACCATATGTTTTGGTTTATCCAAGCAAATATCTTGCACGATCCAAGTAAAACTTTTGGGTAATCCAAGCAGATATTTTCCTCGATTCAAGAGAATATTTTGGTTGATTCAAGTAAGTGTTTCTGCTGGTCTAGAAAAGATTTTTTTTAATATAACCAAAACTGGTAGTTTATCTAATTATAAAGAACCCAGCACAATTTAAATTGTAAATGGCTTACGATGGAATAGTGTCGTGTGGATTATTTATTAGTTTATTTAAAAAATTATTCTTACAAGAGGAGGCGTTTCCACGGCAAGCCTTTTGCAATATAAATTACTGTTAATTTTATTTCAAAAATGCTTCTATCGTTTTATCAAAATCTTAATGATGCAATCTTAGGTAATCCCTATCAATTCTGGTTTCGTATCCCTTATTTTGATAAGGATCACGGAGATGCAAAGGGATAACATTTTATGTTCTTTTTTTTTTTTGAAAGGGCTCAAACTAAAGGTCTTGACATGTGTGTGTTTTCCTAAAAATAAAATTGTCTGTGTCATGGTACTGTTTTTTTGTTATTAGGGGTCGAAAAATAAGAAAAATGATGAAACTTTATTTTTTAGACCACTATATGCTGGGAGCTGTTTTCTTAGTTCGATTTTTTCGGGGATCGCTCAAATGTAAGGTTTCAACATGAAATTTGCATAGAAAAATAATATTTTCTATGTGACAGTATTGCTTTTTTGTTATTAGTGTGTAAAAAATTAGAAAAATAAAGAAATTTCGTTTTTTTTTAGCTTTAATTAATTTTCCACATCTAACAGAGAGCGGATCTAAATTTTCCCTTGAACCCTTTTCCAAATTTGAAATTCAGAAATTTTGAATATCTTCATCGCTGAAAAAGTAGATGACTATTTGTAATGGCTTGATAAATGCAACGAGTTTAATTTTCAAAAAATATAGAAAAATTGTTTAAACTTGTACATTGTAACGGGAAAAGCATGAGGTAAAAGAAATCGTTTGCTTTTTACGCCAGCTTATATTGTATGAGGATTTTCATATGCACACATTTTTTTATGCAACTGAAGGCTGATATTTACTTAACCAGAAAACAAACACGTTCGCTAGCAGCGCGATAATTTTTTTTAAATTAAAATAAATATTATTACAACATTTTTTTATATCATATATATTATCAAAGATAATAGAAAAGAAAAACAACAACAATATTTTTGATAATCCATGAACATTGATACAAAAACTTCAAAATCATTATGTAATACTTTGGTGCAATATACAATCAAACCGTTGTATTTTCGGTGAAAGATACCAATTTTTTACAAAATACTAACGTCTAATATTATTGTTCAAATTCTTGGAAATCTAATCAATTTTTAGCAGCAATAGTAATTTTGGACAAAAAACCCTAACACAGGATAATAAGAAAATTGTTTAACTAGGGTAACCTACAACCTTTGTATTTTTTTGTTTCATACTCAAAAATACAAAAGTCTTCTGAAGAATCCACACATGTCACATGGGTAGCGATGCATATTAAAAAAATTGAATTTTACGATATTTGCATTCAAGTTACTTCAGTGATAATTCATGACATGTTTAAACTATATTCAAAGGAAAATATTTTTGGAAATCAAAATACATTTATTGTAATTTCACAACACTTTTTTTTGCAATTTTACTTTACAATTTGTATTGTAAAGTTTTGTAACATCACAAACATTTACAACAGTGCAGATAAATATGTCAAAGTAAACACTATACACAAACCGGATAGCGATGCAGCTAATATTGCTCCATCATTAATAGTGCTTAATAAAAAACATTGGAATATGAAATAATTATGTACTATTATAAGACTAAGTGCAATATCAAATTAAAATTTCAATATTAAATTGTGTAATAGTAAATTATTCTTCAATCGGTCAGAAATCCAGGGACGCTTTTATATAGTACCGGAATGGTATTAGATATCCACAGAGCCCTTGTACATCAAAAAACAAAAATTTAACTCAAAAATGGTAATGGTATTCTGAGAACATGCATATAATGCCAAATTGTTCGCTGAATATACAATATTGTTAGATAGACAATTATGGTAGACAGCTATAGATAGAAAATAATGTACAATATTGTTAGATATATATATATATATATACAACAAGGAAATCTAGGGATTTCAAAGAAACTTGATTAAACTTCAGTGTTGGGTGAGCAAAGTTAATGGTTAAAATGGTTTCACAAAATTTTTAAGATTCAGGTAGTTAGAGGATTTTGAAGTTTGAGAACCAACTTATTTGAAAACGCGATATCTCTTAAACAGCTGATTGAATTTTAATGAACATATATATAATGCCGAATTGTTCTTTGAATTCACAATATTTTTCGATAGACAATGATAGATAGACAATAATGTACAATATTGTTAGACACACATAGACAACATCGAAATGATGAAATAGCATCAAATATCAACAGAGCTTAGTATGAATACATCAAAAGACAAACAATTAAACTCAAAGATGGTGATGGTAATCTGAGAACATGCCTATAATGCCACATTGTTCCCTGAACGTACAATATTGTTAGATGGACCATGATGATAGACAATAATAATAGAAAACGAAGATTGACAATGATAGATAGACAATCATGTAGAAGATTGTTAGATAGACATAGGGGTTAATCCATTTCCTAAATATCAGATTTCAATTGGTTAAAATACATGGTTGAAATGGTTTTACAAAACATTCAAAATTCAGGAAGTTACAGGATTCTGAAGTTTGAGACCCAACTTATTTGAAAACACGATATCTCTTAAACAGCTGATTGAATTTTGATGAACGTGTATATAATGACAAATTGTTCCTTGCATGTACAATATTTTCAGATAGACAATGATGATAGACAATAATGTACAATATTGTTAGATATACATAGACAACATCGAAATGATGAAATAGCATTAGATATCAGCAGAGCCTTGTATGAATACATCTAAAGACAAGCAATTAAACTCAAGGATAGTGATGGTAATCTGAGAACATGCCTATGATGCCACATTGTTCCCTAGACGTACAATATTGTTAGATAGATAATGATAATAGAAAATGATGATTGACAATGACAGATAGACAATTATGTAGAATATTGTTAGATATACATAGGTTTTAATCCACTTCCTAAATATTAGATTTCAATTGGCTAAAATACATGGTTAAAATGGTTTTACAAAATGTTCAAAATTCAGGGAGTTATACAATTTTGAAGTTTGAAATCCAACATTTTTGAAAAAACCATATTTCCCAAGACACTGTTTGAATTTGAATGATTTTTTCAAGTGTAGTGTATTATGAATTGGCCTTTTCGATGCTATGCAAAAACAGGAACATTCCCAAAAAGTAATTTTGAAAAGTCTAGAAAAAGTTTCGATTCAATTTTTCGCTCAAAAGCGTACTTTTAATTTGTCGAAAATATAAATATTTTTATTCCTTACAATTCGCTGCGTCGATTAAAAAAATTCATGGATACTCTTTAACTGCCAGAGATATTATTTTTTAGTGCGGCCGTGCCATAAACCCAACACTAATGTTTCACAAAGTGTCATCAAAATCGCTGGACTCCCCTGCAAATCTGATATTCAGGAAATGGATTGAGTCATATACAACATATAAATGATGAAATGGTATTGGATATCAACAGAGCCTTGTACGAATGCATCAAAAGTCAAGCAATTAAACTCAAAGATGGTGGTGGTATTCTGAGAATATGCATATAATGCCAAATTGTTTCCTGAATGTACAATATTGCATGAGGTATATGAACTATGCTTCACGGTCTGTGTCCTTTAGTGACGACCCGACAAATTCGAGATTCGTTACCCGGAATAATCGAACCATGTCCTTATTACACACTGATGTCGATAAATTCATCACGTAGTTAATAATCTAGTCTCTATAGTCTGAGTAATTCTCGTCTCAGAAGCAGTGTTCTGATTGAAGTGAGTAGGTTGTCATCTCATTATGTATTAATGGTCTAAATTTGTCCTATCGATATAGTAATAATACGAGCCAGTTATTATAGTTTTTTCAATATTTTTTTTTCTAATTTTTATTAAATATATTGAGTTCACTTTTGAATCTTACGGTATTTCAATCAACGGCTTGAACCGCTCGTTGATGGGTATGAAGCTGGAAGTAGTTTGGACGCTGACGCTTCTAATCGAAGCGATAGCCAGTGCAATAGACAGGTGAATGCTGCCTATTCTTGACGGGTCATCAGGCACTTTGCTCACAAGCATATTATCTGTCGAACAAGCAATTATTTATAGGAAAATTTATAGTCTCAATCTGCCAAGTCCAGTCTTGGTGGGCAATTTTAAATTTAGTTCACGAAATAGACCAGCATGCAGGAATTCCTCTCTGGAAATGCGCAAGCTAAAATATGAGTTTTTAAAAATTAAGATCGATCGGAACTCTATTTTATCATGAATAATTTTATGCAGAATGAGCATGAAAAAGATTCAGAATTAAAAAACAGACCTCTAAACTACCTCACTTTTCGGCTGATTAGAGACAAAAATAACCAAATGAAAAAAGAGGGAGAAAAGGAGGAAAAGTCAACCAAAACCAACCTCTCACTTTTTCCTTCATCCGTCTTTTTTATACTACCAGGGAACCAACATGTTTCGGAGTCAATTTAGACTCCCTCATCAGGGATTATTTATAGGATAACTACAAGGTATGATGAATATATTATTATGCTAATTGAAAAAATCAGAAACATAATACCTGCAAATAAAATAATATCTATACGTGTACACTCGCATACACATATACACACAACACATATCACTTTTTAAAAAAGGTTACTTAATCTAATTTTGCATTCATTAGTGAAAAATTGACTAAGATATACAAAAATTATTATTTATACTAAGATTGAAAAAGAAAAAAATGGTAATCAATTAACTTCCTGTGTATGATGTATGTAAATATTATGATCCAAATATTATTCACCCCGACACTAATTGAAAAGCTATTGAAAGAATACCGTCACGAAAAATTGTGGAACTTTGTTTCAATTTATATTAAAAAAGAAAACTTATTTTAAATGAAAATATCACGAACAAAAATTACGTGGTGAAGTATTCAAATTACTGAGGCAAACTAAACTTATTTTTAACTCGAAAACTTTCAAGGCATGAACAGATTTTAGAAATCGTTTCCTTCCACTTTTAACAGAAAGATGAAGAGAGAGAGAGAGAGAAAGGACGCTTTTTATTTGTATAGCTTTTCGTTTGCCAGGACAAGTGACATAGTTTTCAAGGAACCTCTCGAACTAACCCAAAACATCATAAAATGCACATGTTACAAAAATTTGTTTTTAAAGACCTGAGAAAAACACAAAATATAAGAAATCGTTACAAAAATCATCATCAATAATTCGAAAATGAATACAAAAATAAGATATCAATAGTGATCTGAAAATAAAAGGCATAAGTAAAAAAAAAAAATTTAAATAGAAATTCAGCATAAGATTATTACAAAAGTACTCATTAGTACATAAGAAAAATTATGCACGTATTTTGTATATATGGCATCTTCCTCAGAATACCTTTGGTTATGGGCAACAAGGGTATAACAACTTATTTTTGATAAGTATCTTGGTGATTTCAAAATTGGTACAGTATGTACATCCCATTGGCAACCTTATTTTCAAATAAGTACCGGGAAGACATTTTTTGAAACATATATCATGTATAAATATAAACAATTTTCATTTTTTAAAGCCGGAAAATATGTAAATTATAAATATTGAAGAAGGAAAAAAGACTATAGTGCCCAGATCTAATGTTTGTGGGTGATTCAAAACCAATCTATTTAGATTATTACATTTCCACAAATAGGAAAAAGAAACAATCCAATAATTTTTATTTTCTAAATTTCATTTGGTTATTTTTGTCTCTAATGAGCCGAAAAGTGAGGTAGTTTAGAAGTCTGTTTTTTAATTCTGAATCTTTTTCATGCTCATTTTGCATAAAATTATTCATGATAAAATAGAGTTCTGATCGATCTTAATTTGAACATTTTTAAATAGAGACACTAAACAAATGATTCGTTTCCAATCTGCAGGGTTTGTTTATGCATATTTTCTGATTTCTTTTAATTGAGTCTAAATAATTTTTACCTCAATTTTTTGAAAGAAATCTTTTTATTTAAACAAATTTTGTAAGAAGGAATGCACTAAATATTAGCAATTCTAGAAATTTATAAAAATTATTGGATTGTTTCTTTTTCCTATTTATGAAAATGTAATAATCTAAATAGATTGGTTTTGAATTACCTACAAATAAAATATGAGTGTATCATCAGGGTGATCCAAAAATGCATTGTACAATTTTTTCGAATTTTCATGCATATCACATAGAAAATGGTTAGAGTCCGCATAAAAATAAATCCATTTTTTGTTTTGAAAAAATGATATTTAGAGGTGGCGCAAGCCCCATAAAGTTTTAACACGTATTTCCCATAAGAAAAAAAGACGTTTTTGTGAATTTTATTCAGAATTGTCAATATTAGCTGAATCGAGTTGAAACTCAACATTTCTCTTCATAAATAGCCATAGAATACGAATACAATATTACTTATTCGATATAACGCCCATAAGTCTATTTTATAGGGCCCCACAAAAACCCCATAAGCGAAAAAATTTATTTCGCGAGTTTTCGGCGCTAATTATTACTTTTTGTAGTTTTTTTAATGCAAATTGTTTCTAGTACATGTAAAACTATTTTATACTGATAATTAAATGTTTACAAAAATTGTTTAAACAATTTATTATTGTTTATAGCAATTTTCTCTTAGAATAGAAATAGAAAATCGCGGTTTTTCCAAAAATTTTCCACTTTTTGTCAAATTCTCAATAAGAGACAGGTAATAATTAATGCAGCAGAAATAATTGTTTAAACAAAATATTATTGTTTATAACTATCTTCTTCTATCTCAATACTAGATAGTTGCGGTTTTTTTCGGAATTTTCAAACTTTTTGTCCACTTTTCAATTAGAGTGAAATGATAATTAATACACGTTAATAAAAGTAATTGTTTACCAAATTTATTATTATTGTTAATAATATTCTCTTTGCTTACTGGTAGAAAGTTGCGGATTTTTCTGAAATTTTCAACTACTTGTTCACTTTTCACTTAGAGAGGTAATACTACTTGCAGGTTAATAAAAAAAGTTATTTCAACAATTTATCATTGTTTATAACTATCTTCTCTCAGATAAGTGCTAGAAAGTTGCGGTTTTTTTCCCGAAATGTTTAACTTCTCATTGCCTTTATAGTTATGAACAAATAATAAATGAGAATTAGAGAGAACCATATTTTAAACAATCTCTTTCTTTTCCGTAAATATATTTTCCTAAAGGGGGGGGGGGGCTAATATCAAAATATCTGTAATTCTAAATTTTCATTTTACGCTTTGCAATAAACTTCTTGTTGCAATTCAAAATAAAACTTTTTCAAGGCATTTACAGACCTAGTACTTTCACCTACTCCTAATTATTCAAGTCTTTGTTATTGTCTCTTGTGTAAGATACTTTTTTTGGGTAAATTCATTTTTTTTGAAGATGGGGAAAAGAGGAAGACTAATCCATGTACTTAAAAAAATACAATACACATAAAAAATGATTCTTGTTGAGGTTGACTGATTATTTGCTCATAACTAAAAAGTCAAAGCAAAACTAAAGATTTCAGAAAAAAACAACTTTCTAACATTACTCTAAGAGTCTAAGAGAAGATAGGTATAAACAATAATCAATTATTTAAGTAAGCATGTTTGTTGACTTGCATTAATTATTACCTCACTAAGTGAAAAGTGGTCAAAAGGTTTAAGAATTCAGAAAAAACCGCTATTTTTTAGCACTTATCTAGGAGAAGATAGTTATGAACAATTATAAATTGTTCAAACAACTATGCTTGTTAACTTGAATTATTTATTACTTCACTAAGTAAAAAGTGGGTCAAAAGTTAAACATTTCAGAAAAAACCGCATTATTCAATTTGAATATCATTAACAATAATAATAAATTATGTTTCTGGAAAAGAATTAAGTATTACTTCACTCTAATTGAAAATAAGATGTAAAATCAAAATTTTCCGAAAAATCCCCGACTTTTTATCTTTATTCTAAGAGAAAGTTGCTAAAAACAATACTAAATTGTTTAAAAAATTTATTTGAACATCTAATTATCAGTAAAAAGTATTATTTTATGTATTAGGAACAATTTATATTTTTAAAAAACGGAAAAAATCATAATAAGCGCCAAAAACTCGCAAAACAGATTTTTTCACTTTTTGGGGTTTTTTTGGGACCCTATAAAACAGACGTATGGGGGTGATGTATAAAAAGTTATATTTTATTAATATTTTATGTCTATTTGTGAAGAGAAGTCTTGAGTTGCAACTCGATTCGGCTAATGTTGACGATTCTGAATAAAATTTACAAAAACGTATTTTTTTCTTATGGGAAATACGTGTTGAAACTTCATGGGGGTTGCGCTATCTCTAACTATCTTTTTTTTTTCAAAAAAAGCTGGATTTAATTTTTTATGTATTCGAACAAATTTCCGGACGATATGCATGAAAATTCGAGAACAACAAATTTGGACTATTGTAATTTCTTAATAGAAATTTTTAATAAAGCATTTCTGTTTCGAATCACGTTTAAAAAAAGGTTTCAAAATATCAAAATTTCAACAGAAAACTAGTTGAATTTTTATTCATCCAGATGGTTTTTGGAAAAGATTCGATGAAAATAAAACTTTTGAAAATTGTATAGCTTGTATTACTCAAGCGATTCCTACAGTTATCTGTAATTTAAAATTTAAAATTCGAAAATGGTTATAGAATCCGGTCCCTCATTTCCCCTCTTTTCAATAAAATTTCCCTTTTCTCCCCTTTTCTCGATTTTTAACTTAAATGCGAACTGAATTAACTTCTACTAGTTCAAAAATTTTTTTATTTGGTTGAAAATTCAACTATTTTCTTCAAAAGTCATCTTTTTTGGTTGAAAGTTAATTCTTTTTATTTGAAAAAAAGTCATTTATCATATTTTTGGTTAATAACTCATCTCTGCTGGTTAAAAATTTTACAATTTGGTGGCAAATTTAATTCTTTTGTTGAAAATGCAATTCTTCTGTTAAAAAGTCATCTTTATTTTTTTTGCAAATTCATTTTTTTGGTTAAATGTTAATTCTTTTTCTTTGAAAGGTCTACTATAATATTTTTGTTTTCTGAGTCATCTCTTTTAGTTGAAAATTCTACTATTTAGTTGCAAAGGTAATTATTTTGTTAGAAATGGAACTATTTTGTTGAAAAGTCATATTTTCGTTTGAAAATTCATATTTTTTGGTTAGAAATTCTACTATTTCTTTGAAAATTTAATAATTTTGTTGATACTTAAACTATTTTGTAACAAAAACTTTATGAACTTTTTTGTTAAAAAGTTCATTATTTTTTTAAGTCTACTATTATATTTTTGATTCATAATTCATCTCTTTCGGTTAAAAATTTTACTATTTAATCGAGAATTTAATTATTTGTGAAAAAGTCAGCTTTTTTGTTTGAACATTCATATTTTTTGGTTAAAATTTCATTCTTTTTTTTCAAAGTCTATTATTTTTTTGGTTGTTCAGAATTCATCTCTTTTTGTTGAAAAATGCTACTATTTGATTATAAATTAAATTTCTTTGTTGAAAAATAAACTATTTTTTCATGAAGTCATATTTTTTCATCGAAAATTAAGCAGTTTTGTTGAATAGGGGAGCGGCGGCGAATGCGGCGCACATAAAGGAAAATGCACGATTAAAATTCAAATATAAAGTAAAATATTTTAACAAAATATATTTTGTTTAGGCCAATATCTCACCAATGCTCTATGCATGGAGATAATTTAATTGAAGTTCATTAAAACAGTTAATTAATGTGTTTTCCAAAAAGTGCATCTGCGCCAAGTTGTCCTACCTTGTTTGGTAATGTGGCGCGTTTCGATTTCAATTCATAATTATTGAATGAAAAACAAATTATGAAGAAAAATTAGTGAAATTTAATAAAAATAAAATAAATATATTTACGTTTAATATTATTAACATATTTGTGGAATTATGTCTGCCGAAATTTCAAGAAAAAATGTTTTTTTAACAGTGCAGAATTTCTCACAATAATTTGAGGGTTATGTCTGCTGAAACGTCAAGAAAAAAATTTTTTATTAACAGTTCAGAATGAGTCACCAATATGAAAAATAGCATAATGAAGGATATGTTTAAATAGTTATCAATGGGGAAACTTTTTAAACAATTCTTTATATTAAACCATAATATTAAGAGAAGGACAACCCGAATGCGCCATATTAGTCACATGTGAATAGTATTTAATAACGATTTATTACACAAAAGTTTCTTAATTTTACTCAAAATCTTAAACTTTAAAGCATTCAAGAAACTCGGAACAGTATATTTCAAAAAAAAATTTATAAGTTTACACGAAACTTCTGTAAATTTTTACTTGTTTTTAGCTACTCTGGCAATACAAGCAAAAGAACCAAAACTAACTTTTCGTCATAAAAATCAGGCAATTAATTTAATTATCCCAATTTTTTAATGATGCTACGTTGAAAAAATATATAGATGTAATGAAACTACCTTCACAAGTAGAAAATGCGTTAATATTCGAAAATTCGAACGCGCCACATTAGCCGCCGCCCCGCATTCGCCGCCGCTCCCCTATTCGTATTTTCGGATTGAAAGTTGATCCTTTTGGACTGAAAATTCATCCTTTTGGTTTGAAATTCAACATCGTATTTTTGGTAATTCAGCTATTTAGTTGAAAATGCAAGTGTTTTTGTTTAGAGTTTAATTTTTTTTTTTTTGAAAATTTGATCATTCAGATGAAAATTCATCCTCGCAGATTGAAAATTCGAATATTTGGCTAAAAATTCAACTTTTCCATTGCAAATTCATCTTTTTTGCTTAAAAGTTCAATTATTTAGTTGTGAATGCAACTGTTTGATGAAAAAAAAAATTGATTTAAAATGCAAGTATTTGGTTGAAAATTGATCTTTTCAGGCATTAAAATTGATATAATAAAGCAATTAGTATTACGTAATTATTATTAGAAACGTAATTTATCGAAAATATATTTTTTATAGTCTTAAAGTGAAAGACGTTTAAAGTATGTTTCATAATTAATCTGTTCTGCATCAAAGTTAGAAGAAAAGAAATTATGTTCAGAGATGGAAGTAAGTTAGCAAGAACGTTACTATTGAAACTGGCAGGTCACGCAAACCTCGACGGAAAATAAAACGGAAGTTTTTTTTTTAGTTTTTTTTAATCTTCGTGCTTTTTGTTATCTCTTTCCACTTTTCATTTTCCGTCTATCGGTTCTTCTTGTCTTATAAAAAAGAAGCGTGTCAAAATCTTTTTCAAGGGTGGATTGAGGAGAAATGTGTTTTACCTCACGTGTATTTAATTTCACTTGTCAGAGTAAATAGCTGACTCTGATAGCACGAAATGCTCGTAAACGTCTCGCAGACGTTATACTGGGACAGGGAGTAAAATTATAATTAAAATTTCTCCTGTAAATTCATTTCATATAGAATAATTTATTTCAAACTTCCAAATTTTTCCCTATTCCCCTCTTTTCCCTTGCTTTAAAGAATTTCTCTTTTTCCGTGTTTTTAAGAAACTTCCCTTTTGTTAGCGTTTTTTTCGTCCGTCATACTGTTTTCCAGAAACGGGACGTGAGCAAAAATTAGGAAAGGTAAAGTAAGGGAAGCGAGGGGAATTGCGAAGAGGGTAGTAGAGGGAGTAAGAGAAAATTAGGGGCAAGAAAATAGGGGGAAGTAGAGTGAATGAGAGTAAATGAAGAAAGGGGAAGTAGAGGAAGTCGGATAAAATTGCGGGAGGGGGAGTAAGAGGCGATGACAGAAGGTCAAATGAGGGGTGGTGAAGTGAAGCGAGTGGGAGTGAAGGGAAATTATGGGAGGATAAGTAGGGAAGGTGAGGGAAAATTAGGGGAGGGGTTATATCGAATGTAGTAGAAATGAGAAGAGGGTGAGTAGGGGATGTATGGAAAGTGAGGGAAAATAAGGGGGAAGTAAGGAAAAGGGAACCAGGGAAAGTGAGGGATAATGATGGGAGGGGAAGTAGGAGAAATTAGGAAGCAAGCGTAGGAGAAGTGAGTGTAAAAGAGTGAAAGTAGGGTAAATTTGTAAAAATAAGGGTGAGTAGTGGAGGGAAAGTGCTTGGGTTGGGAAGTAGGAGAAGAGTAGTGTTACCTGGGTGGCAAGGAGAGGGGGACGTAGAGGAAGAAAAACTTCAAGAA
>CAKNYM010053150.1:885880-922903 GCA_932195095.1 Andricus curvator | reverse complement strand
TCCAGAGGGAGTAGGGGAGGAAAACTATGGGAAGGAAAGGTTTGACCAACTTAATTAACGTTCTATTTGAAAGCTGTTAACTGAAAAAAAGCTCTTTAACTGAAAAAGTCTACAATTATATTTTTGGTTAGGAATTCATATCTTTTGCTTAGAAATTCTACTATTTCTTTGAAAATTTAATAAGGTCGTTAAAAATTCCATTATATGGTTGAAAACTCATATTTTTAGGTGGAAAATTCAATTTTTTTGTTGAAAATTCATCTTTTTGGATGGAAATTTTGTCATTGGGTATCAAAAATACATTTTTGGTAAAAAAAGTAATCTCTTTTGGTTAAAAGTTAATTTTTTTTAATAATAAAGTCTGCTATTACATTTTCGGTTCAGAATTTATCACTTTTGTTTGAAAATTCGATTATTTTGCTAAAAATTCAACTCTTTTGTAAAAAAATCATATTTTTTGTTCGAAAATTTACCTCTATTGGATAAAAATAGCTGTTTGGTTAAAAATTAATCTGTTTTGGTTCAAGGTTCAACTATTTTATTGAAAATTCATCTTTTTTGGTGCTGATTTTAAGCTGATTTTTAATTTAAATTAAAATCTTTTTGGTAGAAGTATCAACTATCACATTTGATTTGAAAAATTTATTTCTGGTTGTAAATTTATTTTTTTTCTTGTTGAAAATTTAGTCTTTCAACTTTACACTCAACTATTCCATTTCTTGTGACTACCGTGACTGAAAAATTTGTATTGGTTGAAACTTCAACTCTTTTGTGGAAAATTCGTCTTTTTGGTTTGAATATTCATCTCTTTACATAGTTTGAAATTCCATCTATTTGCTTAAAAATTATTTTTTTTTGTACTCAATTACA
This sequence comes from Andricus curvator, assembly GCA_932195095.1. Classification (NCBI taxonomy): domain Eukaryota; kingdom Metazoa; phylum Arthropoda; class Insecta; order Hymenoptera; family Cynipidae; genus Andricus; species Andricus curvator. The sequence continues at coordinate 922,033 of CAKNYM010053150.1, read as the reverse complement.
TTTTTGTGGAAAACTCATTTTTCAACAAGAAAGTTAAATTTCAATGAAGAAAGCTGAATTTTCAACGAAATAGTTAAATTTTCAAGTAAAAATGATACATTTTCAACCAGAAATGGAATCGCTAAATTTTCAGTTTAAACAACAACGAATTTTCGAACAAATAAATTAATTTTCTAATGAATAGTTAACTTCTCAAAAAAATAGTTTAATTTTTAAATAAATATTTTCATTTTTAAACAAATAGTTTAGTTTCCTACACAAGTAGTTTGATCTTTAACCAAAAGTATAAATTTTCAACAACAAGTTCATTTTCAACTAAATAGTTTAATTTTCTACCAAATTGTTGAATTTTCAACTAAAATGATAAATCTTCAATCAAAAAAAATAATTTTCTTTCAAAGTAGTTAAACTTTAAGCCAAGTTTTTGATGTACAAAAAATTCTCAACGAAACATGTAATAGTTAATATTTCAACAAAATATATTTTATATAAAAAACAGTTGAGTCCTGCCAAAAAAAGACGAATTTTCAAAAAAACAGTTGAATTCACATCCAAAATAGATTAATTTTTAACAAAATAGTTGAATTCTCAACCAAAAAAGATTAAATTTTAACCAAGTAGTTGCATTTGGAACAAAAAATGATGAATTGTCAAACAAGAAGATTAATTTTCTGTCAAAAAGTACGAATTTGAAACAAAATGCCTGAATTTTCAACAATAAAAGATCAATTTTTAACCAAGAATGGAATAGTTACATTTTCAGTAAAAAAAATTAATTTCTAACAAAAAACCTAATGTTTAACAAAATAGTTGAAATTCCCCAAAAAATAATAAGATAAAATTTAATCGAAAAAACGAGAAAAAGGGAAAGTTTTTTAAAAGCAAGAACAAAATAAGAATTCCTAATATACAGGGAAAAGAGTTTATGAGCGGCCCCTAATCTGTTAAGTTAATTTGCCGTCTTAGTCAATCTCTAAATTCTATCAATGTTATCGGATGAATAGAAATTTCTAGATAATTTAATCAACAGTATTCTCATACTATATTGGCGGTTACGTAAAGTCACTGAAATTTCAAAAATTGTCCTAAGAGCGAGGGGTGAGACAAAAATCACTAAAAAAGGGTCCCATAATATATGGACGCACCCATCAAGAGGTACAAATGAAAATTTTAGAATTAATTATTAAAAACTAATGTTCATATCAGGTAATGATCTCTAAGTAATTAGGGCCTAGGGCAGAAATTTTCTTTGTACGGCACTGGGAATATTGCTGAATGGGAGGAATTTGAAATTAGGTTCTTTAAAATTGTAATGACGTACTTGAATTATCCGATCGTTGATGTCGGTGAAGTTGTGCCAACTAGTGCAGATTTGCTATTTCCGCGAACACTCCTTATACCCCATTGTACATAAGTAACCTGCGACGCCTTAACAGTTTACAAGACTGCCGACTGTGGCTTCATTTGCATTTATTTCTCCAAGGAACAATGCCTCGTACAGCTGCCACACGTTTCACGTACACGCCACGACTAGACTGACAATGCAACGAATTATTCCTAAAACTTAGCAAAGTTTTAGTAGGGAAGAAGCGGGGAATGAGACGCGGTCGCTTTTACAAAAATTTACTAATTAGGGCTGTCCGGAAAGTATCCGACCTTGTGGTGCACCAGAAGTGTTAATTTTTGCCAATTGCAATAATATCCCCTTCAAAGCACTTCCCTTTGTCCGTTGTCCCTATTGATGTTATTAGGGTGTTTTAAGATTTCGATTGCTTCTCTATGTTTCCTTAGAAAAATATTGTACGTTTCTGCAATGACGGTTGTTTTGTCAAATAGAATATGTCCTGTTTCGATATGATGTTCAGCTAGTGCTGATTGCGTGAAATGTTATAGCCTGACTTTAGTCTCATCTTCCTTTACACGTTGTCTCACCGCCCTCCTGGTTTCTCCAATATAGACTTTGCCACAAGAACAAGGAATTTTATATACTTCCGGATCACTGAGAGGTGCCTTTCTATCGTTAGGGTTGTTTGGAAGTTGTCCTATTTTCGCATGTGGTTTAAATACGGTTTGGATGTTGTGTTTGTTGACAATTATTCCTATTTGTGCTGTGATACCTTGAATTTAGGGTAGGATAGTGGTCGTTTTTCTCTCTCTTTCTTTAGTAGGTTGTGTTGACTTGTTTTTTTTAGTGTATTTTCGTATTGCTTTATCAATTTGTTTGTGTAATCGTTTTGTATTAGGATTTGTTTACCATTTTGTAATTCCTTTTGTAAGTTATCTTTATCTGTAATGGAGACAAATCTGTATACAAGGGAATTGATGGCCGATTGCTTTTGAGATGGGTGGTTGTGGGAGGAGACATGTAGTTATCTGTTTGCATGGGTGGGTTATCTGTAAACTTCATGTCCTAACGTGTTATCAGATCTTTTGTAAACTAGTACGACCAAGAAAAGCAATTTTTCGTTTTGTTCTATTTCCATGGTGAACTGGATATTAGGGTGTAATTGATTGATGAAATCGAAGAACTTCTGTAGTTGATCTAGTCCATGTCTCCAGATGACAAAAGTGTCGTCAACGTAACGGCACCAAAATTCCGGTTCAAGCTTGGATTTGTAAAAGATTTTAGTTTCTAGATTTCCCATAAAGATGTTGGCTATTACAGGTGAGGTTGAAGATCCCATTGCTGCTCCTGAGGTTTTTTCGTAGAATTGGTTATTGAAAGAGAAGTAGGTATTAGTGAGACAGTGTTCTATCAAAGGTATGACATTGGAGGGGAAGTTTGCGAAGGATTTAATAATATCGATTGTATCAGAGATTGGCACTTTCGTAAAGAGAGATACTACGTCGAAACTTACTAGGATGTCTTGGGGTAGAATGTGAATCTGTTGTGTCCTTCTGATGAAGTCAAAAGAGTTTTGGACGTGTGTGACAGAGTTTTCTGTGAAAGGATTCAGTTCTTTGGTGAGAAAGCGTGCTAGGTTGTAAGTTGATGAGTTCATTGCGCTGCGAATCTGTCTGAGTGGAATGTTGTTTTTGTGCATTTTTGGGAGTCCTTAAAATTTTGGAGATATGGGTTTAGTAGGTATTAACTTAGATATTGTTCTGCTGTCAAGTTTTGAGTCTTTTAGAAGGGTTTTTGTTTTGCTGACTATTGTTTTTGTAAGGTCTTTTTTAAGTTTTTTATACGTATCGTCAGTCAGAAGGTCCATGATTTTGTTGTTATAGTCTTCTTTATTCATTATTACTGTTGTGTTGCCCTTGTCTGCAGGTAATATTATGATATCTTTATTCTGATTGAGTTCTTTAATTGCTTTTTTGTCTTGTTTTGTTAAGTTTGAGGAGGAAATTTGGCCTTGGCGTAAGATGTTGGCCGTCATACGCCGTATGTCATTCGCTTTTTCGGGTGGAAGGGTATAAACTGTGGATTCCAAATTACTGATGATTTATTCTTTTGGGATTTTGGAGGGAGCTACTGCAAAATTATGTTCTTTAGATTAGGTTGAAATCGGTAAACAGGTAAATAGGTGAAGTTTTAATATTTTTTTGGAGGTAGTGTGCAAGACAAATTTGGTATGTTGTATTCTTTCTTCCAATAGAAGCAAACTTTTTTTATGTAGAATTGATTTGGATTTAGATGTTTCTAAATGGTTTTTCAATTGTAAGAATTTTGGGACGATGTTATTGTCCCTACACTGTTTTAAGAAAGCTAAAGATGTTAGTAGCTTGGCTTGAGAAGACCTGAGCTTACTGAAAGTTTTAGTTTTAGTAAGAAAACTCTCCCCGTAGAGTTTTTTAATAATAGATTTAATGCTTTCACGATGATTCATTATAATTTTCATTTAGAGTGTTTCCGTTTTCAGGCGTAAAATAAAAACATTCTCAATCCTCCTCAAAAAAAAAAAAAAAACAAGGACATTTTGCGGAAAGAGCTCTCTGTCCAAAGCGGTATAGTTGCCCTGAGATTATGTGGTAAAAATATTACATTCAACAATTCATCCTTTTAGACGTATAGTGGATCAAACGAAACCGACAATTTCCATTAATTAACCTTCATTTCTTTTGAAAACTGCAAATGAATATAAATATCTGATTTTACTGACGAGGAAAAGTCACGAGATGTGCGTCGCTGACTCGACTCACCACTGTAGCCGGTACATACATGAGTGTGAAATCCGGGGTCCGGGCTCTACGGTGGTGAGTCCAGCGATCGAGTAAATACTCAAACTTCGATATATCAAAAAGTAAGGTACATTGGATAAACAAAAAAGAAAATGCACCTACACTGAGAAACTTTGTACTGGAAAAGTTACTAAATTAGGTTACAATTGAGGGACAAAGGCGATAATTTGTATATTTTAATACAGTGGTAGTAAGCTGTACTATTTTCATATGAAAGTTTCGTGTTGATAATACCAAGTCTTAGTATTTTCTGTAGCAAAATCCTAGATAGGATAAATTAGTAGAGACATTATTAAATTGTATTAAAAGAATAGAAGTAATAAGTACCATGCTCTGGAAGATTAGTAAGTTACTTAGTAAGCGAGCCTAGCGTTGGACCGAGCGCAGCCGAGTGTAAACGATGTGAGCCGAACAACCAAACGGCCGCCGCTATGTTCTTGATTCTAACTTAAAAATTGTTCATTTTGAATATTTTTATTTTAAAATATAAATTTTATTTCATTTTCAACTTGCTAATTACAGTTTGGAAATCTTCAGTTCGGATCCTTATTACAATAAATTATGATAATTTGAAAAATTACAATTGAGAAACAAACCACATATTAAGTGCAAAAAATTATTTTAAAATCTCGTTATTAGGATATTTGATTACGTTTTAAGATATGGTGCTTAGAATTTGAAAAATGCCATCTCTGTGAACAATCAATGAATGATTTAATGAAAATTAATTGAAGTGCTAGCATTTACTTCATAAAGGCGATAAATTTCTGAATCCTATAATCTGGTTTAGCAGGATGGAATATCGCCGTGCTGCCGCGTCGGAGACCCGTGTTCGATTCCCACAAGCCTTATGTTAATCACATTTTTCTGTTTCAGCTTGTAATATAATATTCCTGTATGTATATAATAAATGTATAAACTAGATTTATATAATCATATGTACTGTACAATTGCAATTTAAATATATATATAATCATGTCAAATAGTTCGATATCCTATACTCCTATAGTCAGCATGTACGTCGTATGCTTGTGTAATATAGTAAGTGTGGCGTGATCTTCAACGCGACGGGGCGCGTGTTGGGTTTATTTTTTTCGTCTGCTAATCCGACTGTACCAATTTTTACTAAGTCATTTACTAAATCAGTGTGCCGGTCTCTCTCGACGTTACTACAGTTGTTTGCAAATACTTCAAACCTTTTTTGAAATAAATGTAACATTTTTAGATTTGATTTCAATTAATTTTGTAGTTCGGCATGTAGTTACCAGTTACTACTCGAAGTATTAAACATTAAAAAAGTTCCGCTCTGTCCCTCCATTGCAAACTAGAAATAGTAAAATCTAGTCTGATTTTTAGCAAATAGTACAGCAAAAGGTTTCTCCGCGTAATCCATTTTGATGTACTTTCACCCTATGAAGTCTAAGTCGAGTCAACGACGCACATCTCGCGACCTCTTCATGTGAGATTGTGCGTTTGATTATTAAAAAAAGTTATTTTTATTTTCAAAACAGATCAAATTAAAAGGGTGCGTCGCATTACACAAGAGGTAGGGTAAGTTGACGCACATAGACTTTTTTCAAAGACCTAATATTGATGTATTTGAATTAATACAGATTCAATTCTTCCCATGAATAAAGTAAAGTTAAGACAATGATCTACTTTTTAAATTTTTGGGGATTGCATCATCGATTATATTTTTCTTTCTATCGATTGATATGTGTTATGCGCGCCACATTAGCCACTTTTCCCTTAAGTTGCAAGGTTTGGGGAGCGTCCACATTAGGGTGGTCTAAAAATGCATTGCAAAATTTTTTTTCACCCTAGAGGGCAAGTCCCCCCTCCAAAAAAAAGTTTCCACTTCCGGAGAAAAAAAATCCCTAATTTTTTTTTTTCGATATTCGAATATTAACATGTGCCACCGGGCAGTTCAAAATTCCATTTAATTAACATGAGGAAATTTTGGATTTCCGAAAAATTGAACTCATACTTCAGGGTTTGATCGAAACGTGCCAACTTTTTTAGGGATTGAAGAGGAGTGCCTATGAAATAAAACCATACTAATAACTTTTATTTTTAACCCGAAAATCAAAAAGCTACATTTTTACGTATTATTGTTACTTTTTAGCAATTTCTGTCGTATTTTTCATACAAATAATTACTAATGGACAATTTGAATATTTCCTATGACTCTTTAAACAATTTTTAATCATATAACAAATGTAACTTAATTAAACAATTATTTATTCCCAAAAATGTAAAAAATAATCGTATTTTCTGATTGAAATGTAATAGTTTGTCATTGTTTGGATTAGTAATTTTTTTCCAAACATCATGTAATTATTTAAAAAATTACTTACTGTTTATTCTCAAAATTTCTAAAAATTGACCCAGAGATGTCCAGTTTTTTCTTAAATTGGTACTCTATGCTACTTTTTGTTGAATAATTATATAATTTTAATACATTTCTTTTAATTTTTGATAAATTTCTATTTGTTTAAACAATTTTGATTTGCTTTAAGCAGTTTTTTTCAAAAACTTTAAAAACATTAAATTGAATTAAATACATACAATTTTTCTGACTGTCAAGTGTATAGAAAGAATATATTAACAATTTTTTATTTGTTTACACAATTACTTTTCCAGAAATATTTTTTCAAATCGTATTTTCTGAACTAAACATAATATTGAATGATTTCGAGGAGTAATAAATTCTGCTAAAAACTTTATGTTATTTTTTTTATACAATTACTGCTTAGGCAAATTAAAATTGTTTAAACAAATTTAAATTTGTTGAACATTGAAAGATATGTATCAAAATTATATAATTATTCAACAAAAAGTAGCATAAGATACCAATTTGAGAAAAAACTGGACATCTCTGGGTCAATTTCTAGAAATTTTGAGAATAAACAATAAGTAGTTACTTAAGTAATTACATAATGTTCTTGAAAAAATTACTACTTCAAACAATGACAAACTATTACATTTGAATCAGAAAATACGTTTATTTTTTACATTTTTTGGGAATAAATAATTGTTTAAATAAGTTGCATTTGTTTAAACAATTAAAAATGGTTTAAAAAGTCATGGGAAATATTCAAATTGTCCATTAGTGATTATTTGTATTGAAAAGACGACGAAAATTGCTAAAAAGTAACAATAATACGTAAAAATGCAGCTTTTTGATTTTCGGGTTAAAAATAAAAGTTATTAGTATGGTTTTATTTCATAGGTACTCCTCTTCAATCCCTGAAAAAGTTGGCACGTTTCGATAAAACCCTAAAGTATGAGTTCAATTTTACAAAAATCCAAAACTTCCCAATGTTAATTAAATGGTATTTTGAAGTGCCCGGTGGCACGTGTTATTATTCGAATTTCGAAAAAAAAAATTACGGATTTTTTTTCTCCGGAAATGGAAACTTGGGGGGTGGGTGGGCTTGCTCTGTAGTTTGAAAAGCGTTTTTTGGACCACCCTAGTCCACATATTACGTTAGTCTATTTTCAGTGATTTTTGACTCAAGCTGATAATTTATGATACTTTGGTGACCTCCCCCGCCCCCTATAATAGCATGTGACATAACCCCCCCCCCCTATTTTTCAATTCAAATAAATCAAGTATTTACATAACCGTCAATCGTACAATAAATAATGAGTTCAAACTATTTGGTTCAAACTATTTATTCAAACTATTTATTCAAACTATTTCAAACTAATTCAAACTATTCTTCATTCAAGAAAGGTAGATTAGCCGATTAGGGGTCGTCCTATCCTATTAGGGGAATCCGTTCCCCTTTCTTAAAGAATTCGTATTTTTCCCCCAGTTATGAAAAAACTTTCCCTTTTTCTCGTTTTCCGCTTGAATTTGAACTGAATTAATAGAACCCAAATAGAAAATCCAACTATTCTCGGTTAAAGTTAATTTTTTTGGTTAAAAAGCCTACAATTATCTTCTTGATTTGAATTCTTCTCTCTGGGTTGAAAATTATACTATTTGGTTGAAAATTTAATTATTTTGTTGAAAATGCAGCTATTTTGTTTAAGTCTCATTTTTGGTCAAAAATTCAAATACTTTGGTTAAAGTCGAACTACTTTTGTTACAAATAAATTTTTTTGGTTTGAAGATCTATCCCTTTGACTAAAAATGTAATTTTTCTTTTTTAAATTAGTTTGATTTATGGTTGAAGGTGTGCTTTTAGATACTTTAGCTACAAGATAAAATAACTGATTTTCATTTTTTTAAGCATTTCAAAAAATTGATATTCACATTTATATTTCCATATATGATAGCAGTACGATATAATTTTTTAACGACCTCAGTTAAAATTTCTAGAATATTATAAAATTATATTAATTTAGAAATCCTTTCTTTAGTCCAATTAAAAAATGTAGCCAGAGATTAGATAAAAGACCTAAATATTTGAGAACAGCATCCACAATAGTACATTTTTATTTTCCCGTTTGTAAACAAAAAATAACCTTAATTTTCACTACAAAAATTTCTTCTCTCCGTTGACCATTTTATCTTATATTTGCCTACCTAAAAGGAATTTTTTTGACGAATTTTTTTCACGGATAACTAATACGGTATAAAAAGGGTGTAGAAATAAAAGGCCTGATTGAATGGCCTAATTCCTTTTTTGTATAATTTTTTCCTAGATTTTTAGTATTTTATTTTTGAAATAAGAAATATTAAAAGTATTACAATGCATTATTTATATAAATTATTTTCACTGTACACGAGATTTCAAAAGATTTTAAGGATTTTTGAAAGATTTGAATTATTTCCATAGATTTCGAGCGATTTTAAGGTATTTCAAAGGACTGAAAAGTATTTCAAAGAATAGCAAAATTTTTACGGAATTTAAGGTTCGAAAATTTCAAAAAATTTCAAAATATTTTGAAGAAATTACTCAGTACAATTTGCGAGAGAAAAATATCAATTTTTTTAACAAATCATAGAAGATGTAAGGATTTTTGAGGAGTTTAATCAGATTTCAAAATATTTTACGGGATTTTTAAAGATACCGAAGGATTCCAATGGATTTTAAGGCCTTTTGAAGAATTTTAAGGATTAAAGGGATTTTAAGAGATTTTAAGGATTTTAAAGGATTTTAAGAGATTTAAAGGGATTTCGATGATTGCCGGATTTGAAAGATTTTCATGAATTATAAAAAGAGTTCAAAGAAAACAAGCGATCTCGTAATATTTCGAAATTTTTTACGGAATTTCAAGAATTTTGACCAATTTTTAGAGATTTTGAGGGATTTCTAATGCTTTTTGTACGATATAGACGGAATTCAAAGGATTTCAAAAAAGTGTGACATGATTGAAAGGGATTTGAAACTTTTTTAATAATTCAATAATTTTTTGCCTCTTTAAAATTTCTACAATTTCAAATTATAGTTTTGAATGCGCAATTCTGGAAAAGTTTAATTTTTGAGGCCTAGTAACTAAATTTCGTTAGCTTTAAAAGTTTGAATTCCAAAATATTTGTTTTGAACTTTTCACGGACATTAAATTTAAACTTAATCAGTTTCAGAAGGTTTCCAAATTTTTAATTTTGTGCGGAATTTTTTGGATACTAATGTCTTCAATGATTCATGACTTTTTTAATTTTCTGTTTAAAAAATTGATTTTCACCTCAAACAAGAAAATTTTTAATAAGAAAGTTTAATTTTCATTTAAAGAGATAAACTATATGATAAAATTATGAATCTTCAACCAAAAATATTAATTTTCAAGAAAGTAGTTCAAGTTTCAACCAAGAAGATTAATTTTCTACGCGAAAAGACGAAATTGAACCAAATAGTTGAGACTTTAGTCTGAAAAAGATCACTTTTTAATAAAAAATGGAATTGTTAAATTTTCATTGAAAGACAATCATTTCCAATTTAGAAAAGCGAATTTTTTATAAAACAGTTGAATTTTCATCGCGAAAATATGAGTTTTCAAAAAAATTTAATTTTTAACCAAAAAGTTGAATTTTCATCTAATATTATGAATCTTGAACCGAAAAGATAAATTTTTAATAAAGTGGTTCGACGTTCATACAAAGAGTTAAATTTTCAACCTAAAAAAAAATTTTTCAGTAATAAATAGAATAGTTATATTTTCTGGAAAAGATTCTAATTTTAAATTAAACACAATTTAGTTTAACTGGAGAAGACGAATTTTGAAAAAAATGCAAAAATCTGCAACCAAATAGTTCAACTTTCAACCAACAAGATTAATTTTATACGAAAAAAGACGAATTTTCAACCAAATAGTTGAATTTCTTAGGCTAAAAAAGATCACTTTTTATCCAACAATGGTATAGTTAAATTTTTATTGAAAGACAATCATTTTCTATTTAGAAAAGTGAATTTTGTATGAAATAGTTGAATTTTAAACTCAAAGATATGAGGTTTCAACAAAAAAGTTCATTTTGAACGAAACAGTTGCATTTTCAACTTATATATTATGAATCTTCAACAACAACAAAAAATTTAATGAAGTAGTTCAACTTTCAACCAAGGATTTTTTAACTGTAATAATTATCAATGTTTTCTGAACTTATTTTCAAATGAATTTATTTTATTTCGAAATCCAATTTTTAACATTGTCCATAAAAACTTGAATATCTCCCAAACTATGATCGACAGAGTGCTACAGAATGGTCGGAAATCGTCGGTACGACCAGCGCGAGTACTATTGAAAACCACTGCTGTCTTTGAAACATGATTAATTGTTTAAACAAAGAGCAAAACACTTTTTGAAAAAACTGTTGGAGAGCTTATTGAATTCTGCGTCGAATGACCTCTAATGAATATATTTCTGACCTTTTTTAAGGAATATACCACGTGAGAAATTTAAAAAAAAATTAAAGAATATCTGGAATTTTGGAACTCGACTTCAACTTGTGACATGATCTAGGAAAGTTGCAGCCAACATCTAAAATTTATGCGGCACCATCACTGAAGTCTCATTATTAATTTGAGCCAATAAAACTTGAAAAATCTTGAAAGGTTCTCGAGATACGACTAAAAATGTCCAATTCTCAAATGTCAAGTTTCAGTCGGCGTAACCAGCGCGGCCAGTCAACAGTGGTGATTGCCGACTGAAACTCGAGGCATACATAAATTAAAAGCTTAAATTGAAGACACGATTTTAAAGAGAACGTCCTAATAATTTAAGTTTTTTCCATAACTTTTCTAAGTCACAGCAAGAGTTGAAGTTAAGGAACAACAATTGAGAAATTCTCGCTGATCACTGCTCTTGCAGCCAACAGCGGTAATCGCCGACTGAAAATCGACATTTGAGACTTGAAAATATGTAGTCGTATTTCGAGAACCCATTAGGATTTTCAAACTTTTATTGGCTTGAATTAATCATGAAACGTCAAAGACTGTGTGGCATAAATTGCAGATTTCTGCTACAACTTTCCTAAGTCATGCGACAAGTTAAAATCGAGGTACAAAATTCAAGAACTTATTGCTTCTTATGCTATACAACAGTTTCTTTAAGAAGTTTCTCGCTCATTTTTTTATTGAGTAGTCACATTTCAAAGTCAGCAGTGATTTTTAATAGTACTCGCGCTTGTCGTACCGACAATTTCCGGTGGTAGTGTACCTTTTCCTATGGAACTACACATATGATTGCATATGGTGTAGAAATGTTCTTGGAATACGATTCCACTCCTAACTCAATTTCGATCAAATTGGCGTATAATGTACTGTTATAGAGCACGCTTCAATTGTGGGCTCTAGGCTGTTTTGAAACAAATTTTGAAGTTTGGTTCCACTGTGTGTCGGTTTGAACAGAATTAAATTTTGAATTTAGTGAACGCTTCGAGATATGAAGTTCTAATTGAATAAGAGAAATGGCGAGTTCATTTCGAAATCTTCATAGAATGAAGGACCCCATGAAAGATGAATATTATCTGGTCTCTTGTAGTGGTACGCGATACGAGAATTTCAAATATTTTGGTACATGTAGAGCGGTTCAAAAATAAATTTTGTAGCAAAAATCTCGTGTTTTTTTTATTAAATATCATATCAGCTTAGAGGTCCAGAGGTTCCTGGTGGTGGGAAATAACTGAAAAAAAGACCAGCATCAAAGATGTTTCAAATCGAAATCACAATGCATCCAAATTTTGATTTTCAGTTTCTAGTAATTTCTAAACAGCCATGGAAAATTTTTCCAGTTATGGGCCATTTATAAACCCCGCTACCAATTTTGGGCTTTTTTGGTTCCCCCCATGCCCGAAAGGAACGTAGCAGTTAGCTAAATACGGATTTCAAATTTAGAAATTCTTTTAAATGAAATTAATGTACATAACGTATTGAATTCGATATGAAACACGTTGAATTCCAAAAATTTCAATCCGAAATATATTGCATTTTCAACAAAATAGATAAACTTTCTAGTCAAGGAGACGAGTTTACCAAAAATTAGTTAAAAATTTATACAAATAATACAATTTTTGAAACAAAAAGACGAATTTTTTCGGAGACAGCTGAATATCTAATAAAAAAGTTACTTTTAAACCAAGAAAGATGAATTTTGCACCAAGAAGAATAACTTTTCTACTATAAAAGATAAATTTGCAATCCAAGAGGATGAATTTTCAACAACATAGTTGAATTTACGACCGGAAATGATGGCTTTAATAAAATAGTTGAATTTTTCAAGAATAATTAAATTTTTGACAAAATAGACAAACTAACCAAATAGTTGAATTTTCAACATACGCAGATGAATCTTCAATCAAATCATGGAATTTTGAAAGCAAAAAGCTAAAAATCTAATGAAAGATTTAAATTTTCAAGGCAAAAAATAAAATTTTTCATAAGACAGTTGAATTTCCAACAAAATAGTAATGTTTTTAAGCTAAAAAGGTGAACGTTTAAAAAAAACAGTAGACTTTTAAATAGGAAAAGATGAATTTTTAAAAGATAATTTTCTATCAAGAAAGATGAATTTTCAATAAGATAGTTGAATTCTCAACCAAAAAGTTGAACAAACAAGAATAATTTTCTATCCCAAAAGACTACTTTTCAACAAAACATATATTTTCTACCAAATAGTTCAATTTTTAACAAAAGAGATTAATTTTCTATCAGAAAAAAAACGACTTTTCAACCAAATACTAATATATTTTCGACCAAGAAGATTAATTTTCTACCAAAAAAGTTAATTTTCAACCGAAAGTTATGATTTTTTAATCAAAAAGTTTGATCTTAAACTAGATAGTTTAATTTTCTACCAAGTTATCATATTTTTAAGCCAAAAAGATTAATTTTCTACAAAACAGTAAAAATTTTAACACAAAAGTTCATTTGAAAGCAAATAGTTAAATTTTCTACTATAATCATGAATCCTTAATAAAGAAAAATTTAATTTTTTCACGAATTAGTTCAACTTTTAGTCAAGCATGTAACAGTTGATATTTCTACCAAACAATAGCATTTTCAAACAAGAAGATAAAATTTTTACCATGAAAGACGAATTTTCAACAAAATACCTGATTTTTCAACCAAAAAGTTGATCTTGCAACGGAAGTTTTTTTTAACCAAATAGCTAAATTTTTAACTGAAAAAGATCAATCTTTAACCAAAAATGGAATAGTTTAAATGTCAGCTTAAAAAATTTATTTTCAACCAAACGTGAAAGGAATTTTCATAAAAATAGTTAAATTTCCAACAGAAGAGATGAAACTTCAACTAAAATAAATAATTTTTTATGACACATGCATGATTTCAGCTACTTTTTACTCCCTAGGGACTGAAAAGTGACGTCAGAGGTGAATAATGAAAATTATACATTCATGAGGTCGCATTTTACGATTATCAGCCCACTCACCGTAAAAACTGTGAGGAAAGTTACGGTATATAACTGATTAAATTACTGTAAATTACCGTAAATTACCGAAAGATTGCATACATTTCCGGACATTTTTAAAAATGAATTTCGGGTAATTTATGGTAAATTACCATATTTACCTGTAAAATTAGCATGAATGACCAAAAATTTTCATAAATTTCCGGAAATTTATGGAAATTTTTAAAAATAAATATTGTCTAATTTATGGCAAATTACCATATTTACCGGTAAAATTACCATAAATGAGCGAAAATTCTCATAAATTTCTGGAAATTTATAGAAATCTTTAAAAATAAATTTTTGAGAATTTATGGTAAGTTACTATAAATCACCTATAAAATTACCGCAAATTACCAAACATTTCCGGCAATTTTTTCATTGAATTTTTAATAATTTTGAATAAGTTAACATAAATTTCATGATTCTTCATTGAAAATCAAATATGGACGGAAATCATGACTGCATTTCGAGAAATCATATATTTGTTATATAAAATATCGTATGCGCCAAGGGAGAGAGGCAATTTTTCGACTCGTGTATATTTTCAGTACTCGCTTCCGGGATTTTCAACAAAATAATTACATTTTCAATCAATCAATAGAATTTTTATTTAAACGAGATGAATTCCGAACCAAAAATATAATAGTAGCCTTTTCAATCAAAAAATGAACTTTTACCCAAAAATATAGTTGGATTTTCTTGTTGGGCCTAAGTTCTAAATGTTATCTAACCTGGTAACGTTATTTCTTCTGATAATACCCCCCCCCCCACCGCCCCTTCGTACCAACTTTAATTTACCCCTTCCCCCCAATGGTAACATACTTTATGCCAGTTCATGCTCAGAACAGAAAATGTTATGTGATGGCTAAAGTTGACGAAATTTATCATACAGATCTATTTGTAAAAGAACTTCCCGCGAAATTTTGTGTTTAGGTGATTGTATAGTAGGGTGGTCCAAAAATACATTGGAATTTTTTTTTTTTGAATTTTTATCGGGACACGCCCCAAATTTGTTCGAATCCACCCAAAAATAAATCCATTGTTTTTTGTTTAGAAAAAAAATGATATTTAAGGGTGGCGCAAGCCCCATGAAGTTTAACATGTATTTCCCATGAGAAAAAAATACGTTTTTGTAAATCTTCTTCAGAATCCTCAATATTATCTCAATCGAGTTGAAACTCAACATTTCTCTTCACAATTAGCCATAGAATACGAATAAAATATCACTTTTCTAAAACCAACACCATAAGTCTGTTTATAGGGTCCCAAAGAAACCCCATAAGTGAAAAAATGGGTTTTGCGAGTTTTTGGCGCTAATTATGATTTTTTTTGCGTTTTTTTTTTAATGCGAATTGTTTCTAATACATAAAATATTACTTTATACTGAAAATTAGATATTTTCATGAATTGTTTAAACAATTTATTATTGTTTTTAGCAATTTTCTCATAGAATGGAGTTAGAAAGACGCGGTTTTTTCACAAATTTTCCATTTGTTGTCCAATTTTCAATTAGAGGGAAGTGATAGTTTATCAATGTTGATAATAGTGATTGTTTAAACAATTTATCATAATTATTAATAATATTATATTTGAATAATGCTAGAAAAATGCGGATTTTTTTTAAATTTCTGGCTTTTTGTCCAATTTTCATCTGTAGTGAAGTATTAATAAATTCAAGTTAACAAAATAATTGTTTAAGTAATTTATTATAATTATTAATAATATTATATTTGAATAATGCTGAAAAGATGCGGTTTTTTTTTAATTTCTGGTTTTTTGTCCACTTTTCATTCGGAGTGAGGTAATAATGAATTCAAGTTAAAAAATAATTGTTTAAACAATTCATTATACTTATTAATAATATTATAATCGAATATTGCTAGAAAGATGCGGGTTTTTTTTTAATTTCTGGCTTTTTGTTTAATTTTCATTTGAAGTGAAGTAATCATGAATTCAAGTTAACAAAATAATTGTTTAAACAATTTATTATCATTGTTGATAATATTCTCTTCGCTTAATCGGTAGAATGTTGCGGTTTTTTCTGAAATTTTCAACTGTTTGTTTATTTTTTATTAGACGTGATTTCATAATTAATTAGATTTAGCAAAAATAATTGTTTAAACAAATTATTATTGTTTATGACTATCTTCATCTGTATCGATTGCGCCTGATAGTTGCGGTTTTACGGCAATTTTTACCTTTCTGTCCTTTTTTCACTTAGTGAGGTAATAATTAATTGAAGTTAACAGAAAAGTTGTTTAAACAATTAAATATTGTTTATAACTATCTTTTCTCAGATAAGTGCTAGAAAGTGGCGGTTTTTTCTAAAATCTTTCACTTTGCATCGGCTTTTTATTTATGAACAAGTAATAAGTCAACCACAACAAAAATGATTTTTCGAAAGGTATTGTTGTTTTAAGTGAATTATTTTTGCTCTTTTCCAAATGCTTAAAAAATTATTTTAAATAAAAAAAGCTATTTTACACAAGAGGCAAAAACAAAGAATAGAATAATTAGGAATAGGTGGAAGGACTACGTCTTTAAATGACTTGTAAAAGTTTTTTTTTGGATTACAACAAGAAGTTTATTGCAAAGCGTAAAAGAAAAACTTGGAATTGCAAATCTCTAATGTTTATTTATCAATTGTTAGTAATTAAGCAGGCGGAGCAAAGTGAAAGATTTTAGAAAAAACCGCGACTTTCTAGCACTTATCTGAGAAAAGATAGTTATGAACAATATTAAATTGTTTAAACAACTTTTCTGTTAACTTTAATTAATTATTGCCTCACTAAGTGAAAAAAGGACAAAAAGATAAAAATTGCCAAAAACCGCAACTATCAGGCGCAATCGATATAGATGAAGATAGTCATAAACAATAATAATTTGTTTAAACAATTATTTTTGCTAAATCTAATTAATTATGAAATCACGCTTAATAAAAAATAAACAAGCAGTTGAAAATTTCAGAAAAAACCGCAACATTCTACCGATCAAGCAAAGAGAATATTATCAACAATGATAATAAATTGTTTAACCAATTATTTTGTTAACTTGAATTTATTATTACTTCACTACAGATTAAAATTAGACAAAAAGCCAGAAATTTAAAAAAAATCCGCATCTTTCTAGCATTATTCAAATATAATATTATTAATAATTATAATAAATTGTTTAAACAATCACTATTGTTAACATTGATGAACTATCTTTTCCTTTTAATTGAAAATTGGACAACAAATGGAAAATTTGTGAAAAAACCGCGTCTTTCTAACTACATTCTATGAGAAAAATGCTAAAAACAATAACAAATTGTTTAAAAAATTCATTAAAATATCTAATTTTCAGTATGAAGTCATATTTTATGTATTAGAAACAACTCGCATTAAAAAAGTCGCAGAAAAATCATAATTAGCGCCAAAAACTCGCAAAACCCATTTTTTCACTTATGGGGTTTCTTTGGGACCCTATAAAACAGACTTATGGTGGCGATATTTGAAAAATTATATGTTAAACTTCATGGGGCTTGCGCCACCCCTAAATATTATTTTTTTTCAAAACAAAAAAAATGGATTTATTTTTGGGTGGATTCGAACAAAGTTGGGGGTGTCCCCATAAAAATTCGAAAAAAAATGTTTTGGACCACCCTATTGTACAGTCAGCGAAGATTTCGCATTATTTAACTATGATACATAAATAAACCATTAGGCAAGACTTATTATTTATTAGTTAAAATAAAATTGTTAACTCTCCCACGAAGAAATATGCTTTTTTCTATCAAGTTTTTAAGCTAAAATAAAAAAAAATTGAGTTATCTATCAGAATCAATTGCGTGCTATGCACGCGTGTAGTTTCTCGGTTTGAGGGGAAAAATAATTTTTGATGCAAAACAAGAATTCCGAATAACGATTTAGTTTTTAAAAGATGTTAAACACTTAATTTCGAGATAAAATTAGATTCTGAGATCTTAGAACAAGAAAATAAGTATTATCAGTTTTTTTATAAATGTATATAAAATTATTATAAATATAATTTTCCTAAGATGCTTGAGAAAATTCAAAAAAATTTTTGAAGATTCCAGATGTGTCGAAAAAGAAACCAGTACATTTTTATGAAATTTCTTTATTTCATAATATTTGACAATATATTAGGAAACATTCGAGTCCACTTAAAAGATATTTAGGACTTCTAGAAGTTCGGAAGCAATTAAAATTTTTTTATATTTCTGATTGATTCTGAATCAATCTACTTCGATTAATAACATTCTGCAAAAATGAAAAAAATTGTTTCCAAATCTTTCTGTTATTGAAAATAATTTTTCAATACAAAAAATATTTTCTAATTTCCCAGAATTCTTAAGAAAAATGTTTATTCCCATAAAAACTTTTTAAATTCTTAAAAAGCTTCCACATTTTTATTTAAAGTCATCGAAAATCTACATTTTGTTTAAAATTTTTGAAAATATTTTAAGGTTTTCAATTATTTCTCACTCTTTTGAAAACTTCTAAATATCTTTTAAACTTACTCGACTTTTTATTATTCAATTTTGTAATATTGCATAATTGTACAATTTTCATTAAAATATTCTACATTCTTTTTCGAAATTTTGGGAAATCATATAAGTTTTAGATTTTCTTTCAACATTCACCTAAAATTAATTTTTAAAATAAAAAATCATCTGCAATTTTCCCAGAAATCTTAAGAATATTTTTTATTCCCTTGAAAACTTTAAAAATTCTTATGAAGCTTCTAAAGTTTTTCTTTAAAATATTAAAAAATCTACATTTTGTTTCAAATTTGGTGAAACTTTTTCAAACTTTATATTTTTCATGAATCCTGACAAAACTTCTAAATATCTTTCAAAATTGGTTCGAAATTGAACTTTATTATTGCAAAACTTTTGTTGTTGAAAATTAATGTTCTTACCGGAAAAGTCAATTACTTGGTAGAAAGTTAAAATACTTGGTTAAAAATCAATTTTTCTGGTTAATGATTCATAATTTGAGTTGAAAAATCATGTCTATGGTTGAAAATTTTGCTATTGTGTTATGAATTCCTTTTTTTGTTGTTGAAAATTAATTTTTTAAACTGAAAATTTATCTATTTCATTTACGGTTGAAAATATATTTGTTTAGGTTCAGGATGAATGAATGAAAATATTTTTCGATTGAAATATCAGCTGTCACAGTTTTCGTTGACAATTGATCTTTTTTTTGAAAATGCAACTACTTTTTGAAAGTTGAACTTCATTGTTAAAAATTAATTTTTCAGTTGGAGATGCAACATTGCAGTCGAAAATTCATCTTTTTGGTTGAAAGTTAAACTACTTGGTTTAAAATTTGTGTATTTTGTTGAAAATTCGTGTATTTTGTTAAAAATAAATTTACTGAAAAAGACGGCTTTTTAACAAATTATATGAATTTTCTACTAAATAGTTGAATTTTCAACTTATAAAATATACAGGATAAAGTTTCAACCAAAAGTGGAATAGTTAAATTTTCAGATAAAAAAATAATTTTTAAGAAAAAAAAAATGAATTTTCGACCAAGCTGTTAAATTTTCAACGAAAAGGATGATTCCTCGACCAAGAAGATTAATTTTCTACCAAGAAGACCTATTTTGAACAAAATACATGAATTTTGAACAAAATTATTTAATTTTAACGCCAAAAAAATTAATTATCTACAAAAAAGTTGAATTTCCAACCCAAAAATATGATTTTTTAACCAAAAAGATTGGGTTTCAACCAAAAAGTTTAATTTCCTACCAAACTGTTGAATTTTGAAGCCAAAAAGATGAATTTTCTACAAAACAGTAGAATTTTTAACATAAAAGTTCATTTAGGAGAAAACAGTTGAATTTTTAACTAAAAAATATCAATTCTCAACAAAGCATGTAATAGTTTATCGACTACTTTGTTAAAAAAGAGAAGTACTTTGTTAAAACTTCCCTTTTTGGGGTAAGAATTATTTTTTTTGAAGAAGATTAGTTTTTTTATTGAAAGTTAAGTTTTTCGAATGAAAATTTGACTATTTTATTGTTGGTGAAAAATTTATTTTTCAGTTTAGAAATTCAACTGTTTAGTCGAAAATTTACGTAGTTTGTTGAAAATTGTTTTTTTTTCTACACAGTTAATCTTCTTGGTTAAAACAAGTTTATGTTCATAAGCAATGTTCATAAGCAAATTGCATAATATTCATCATAGTATCCCAGGCGGAAAAAAATTATACATAGTGGGAAATATTATGTATAATTTTCATTTGTTTTATCCACTTTTTGTATAAAACAAAGTCAAACTTTTTGAGGCATACTTTTAAAAGGATAATTTTGTGCAATGTGACTGGCTAAGTAATAAATAAAATTTATGTTTTTTATGAGTTTCCAAATTGGTCCAGGAATAAGACTATTCATACTTTTGAACTGAAGCTATTTAAGAATAATTTTAAGAAATGCGATTGATGATTGAAATCTGGCCAAATTTTAGCTTCCGGAATTCCCCCAGGTTAAGTAAAATATTGCACCAATAAATTAAAGCTACTACAGTTGATTTGAGTAAAATCTACTCAAAAACTTTTCCATTTTAGTCCTTATTAGGTACAAAGATCGCTTGCTGAAGGTGTTCGCACAAGAAAATCCGTTGCAGTGCGCTGGAGACGTCTCACGGACGTGCCGTCCGCGCACGAAAACATAACGCCAACCAATTGCATGCAACCTGCCGTGCTGCTACGGTCCGTCGCAGCACTTACTCAAGTGCGTTGCGAACCAGTGTAAGTAGCGACGTACTTGTGTAAGTAGCGACGTACTTGTGTGCGTCACCGCTCGGACCGTAGCAGAACGGCAGGTTGCACGCGATTGGTTGGCGTTATGAGTTTGTGCGCGGACGGCACGTTCGTGAGACGTCTCCAGCGCACTGCAACGGATATTCTTGTGTGAACACTTTGACCAGGCTCGGTAACAGCAGTTCGGCTAAGTGAGGGAAAGCCGCATAGTGGGGGAATCGTACGCAGGCAGCTGGGGTAAAATTGACCAAAGCTCCTATTTTGCTACCATTTTTCAAAATGTATGCTACTATTGACACAATTTTGATTACCTCAAATGAGTCTGTGGCATTCCCAGCGCCTTGTACATGAACATATCCTTATGGCTATAGACTCCAACCCACTATAGATTAGCGAGTAGCACCCCTGCTGAGGCACTTGGGGTGGCCTTTAGCTGCTAGCGCATGAGGATTCGTGCTGAACCTCAATTAAATTAAGCGAGCCATTAACGGTTAACGACAGCACGAAGAATCGAGTTGGTATGGAAGGTGGATACCCTTCGATCCTTTGACGCAAGTCGAGATTACTCCGGGTGGTTGGTTTCACTATGTTCTTCGAGTATCTTGCGAATTCAAGTGAATGGTAATTGCAACCTGATTGGTGCAAAACGATTTTGTGGTATTCAGGATTAAGCCTGCAATGGTCCCTTCAAAATATCACTGATCTTATCAAAAACATCTACGATGCAAAAAATTTCGAGCAAACGAAAAAAATGTAGACACTCAGAAAAATGTCCTCTTGTGTCAGGAGGATGCTTCTCACTGATATATATAATACACTGGATGCAGGATTAGGGTGACCAGATTTCTGTTTCACCAAACCGGGACACATATTTCCCGAACCCCCCCCCCCCCCAATCAATCGCAAAATGAAACATTCTATGTCAGAAACGTTAATGGTTAATGTTTTTTTGTCAGAAATGGAACTCAAACGTTAGGGAGGGAAAACGAGTGTCTCTCAAAATTAAATTACTTCCAAAGGTTTAAAACAAGTGATCAAGAATCCTTGATCCAGTTTCCAATCTTATTTTCCCAAAATCTTTTTTGTTTTTTGTTTTGTTTTGACTTCTGTTTAAAATACAGGGCTCGGATCGTTTGGGTTGAAAATTCAACTGTTTTATAGAAAATTCGACTTTTTTGATAGAAAATTAATCATCTTGGTAGAAAATTTATCTTTTGTATTAAACATTCATTTCAGTAGGTTGGAAATTCAACAATTTGATGAGAAATTGAACTATTTTGTTTGAAAATGTAATTATTTTGTTGAAAATTCTACTCTTTGGTCGAAAATTCAACTATTTGTTGAACATTTGTCTATTTTGACAAAAAATGTGTCCTTGGGCACTTATTTTTGTTGAGGCTTAATCTCTTTCATTTGAAAAATCGACCATTTGGTTGAAAATTCAAATATTTTGTTCAAAAGTTATCTTTTTTGGTGAAAAATTCAACTTTTTTTTAACATTCTTCTTTTAGATAGAAAATTCGTCAGTATGGATTGAAAATTAATGTTTCATATTCTTATATTTTTGGGTTGAAAATTCAACTGTTTTATAACAAATTCGTCTAATTTGGCTTGAAAATTCAACAACTTGGTAGGAAATTAAACTGTATGGTTGAAAATTCACTTCTTCGTTGAAAATTGGTATTTTTTTATTGAAAATTCAACTATCTTGGTTAAAAATTGATATTTTTAATTGAAAATTGACTTTTTCTATTCGAAAATTCAACTATTTGGTGGAAAATTCGTCTTTCTTGTAGAAAATCATCTTCTTTGGTTCAACATTCAACAATTTTGTAGGAAATTAAACGATTTGGTTGAAAATTCATATTTTTGCTCGAAAGTTCAACTATTTTGGTTGAAAATTGATATTTTAAATGATGCATTTTCAACAAGAAAAATTCATGTATCAAACGAAAAAGGTTCATGTATTCTGTTGAAAATTTGTCGTTTTGGTAGAAATTAATATTCTTGGTTGAAAATTAATCTTTTTTTGTTGAGGATTCAACTATTTAGTAGTAAATTCATGTTTTCAGGTAGAAAATTCAACTTTTTTGTAGAAAATTCGTCTTTTTGGCTTGATTATTCATCTTTTTCCGTTGAAAATTATCTTTTTTGTTGTTGAAAATTCAACTTTTTAAGTTGATAATTTAACTATCTTTTAACAAATTCGTCTTCTTGGCTTTTTAATTTAACTATTTGGTTGAAGTTTAATTTTTTTGCGTCAAAATTCGACCGTTTGGTTGAAAGTTCTCAAGTATTTGGTTGTAAATGCAACTGCTTAATTGAAAATTATTATTTTTATTTAAATTTATCTATTTAATTAAAAATTAATCTTTCGGGCTTAAAAGTCTGTTTTCTAATCCATTTAACTTTTTTACTTAAAAATTCAGTCCGAATTTAAAAGAAGAGTCTACATGAGTTCTCTCTGCTTTAAAAATAAAATGAATTCATGAATTCAGGAAAAATTAATTTAACAGTGGTTGCTCACGTCTTTTTTTATATTTATGAGAAGCAAAAGAAGAAGCCAACAAAAGAAGCCAACGGCCATGCCACGCTGAAAAAACCAGTTCTCGTCAGATCACTGAAGTTAAGCAGCGTTGGGCGCGGTTAGTACTTGGATGGGTGACCATTCGAGAATACTGTGTGCTGTTGGCATATTATGGGTGTGGTGAGCCCAAATTTGTAGTTATTTATAACTACAAGAAAACCATCCACCTAGAAACACTACCCGAATCGGGTAGTGTCACGCCTACCCTGAAAGGGAAATGGCTTAATGGTATACATATACATACATACAATAGTATACAAGTCGTACGGTCGTGAATTCTGAACAGTAATTTTGAGGCGGTAACTACTATATTGTAAATAAAGGAACCTTGTTATTTTTCGCAAAAAAGGAACTGTAGGAAAATGTTTTTTTTTCAAGTTCGGTATTTCGACAAAAACCGGGACATTTTACTACAAACCGGGACGCTTCTCAAAATACCCACAAACCGGGACATGTCCCGGAAAACCGGGACGCCTGGTCACCCTATGCAGGATTCAATGGAACGATCTGTGCCTACTTGAAGGCTTCGGAGCCGCCATTTTTTAGGGATGTTTTGGTTCGGGACCATTCGGAACAGATCGGGATATGCGGGAGACTCAAATGTAGTGTGGAAGAGAACTTGAAAATATTAATAAAAATCATGTAAAATTCAGTTTATTGTCAATGAGTGAATCGACTAAAACTGGAAACTAAATAAAACTTAATAAAAAGCCATTACATAAATAAAAATAATCGAACAGTACAAAAAAAGGTAAGTCGATGGGATTTTAAATTGGTGGAATACATATTTTGTAAACACGTGGTTTAGAATATTTATCAATTGAATTATTATTAATTCTGATAAAACCTACAATTGAGCTAAAATTTCTAGTTTTTGATTAAAAATTTTAATCTTTTTTGTTGAAAAAGCAAAAAAAAAAAAAAAAATAACAATAAAGTATAACTTTCGACAATTCAAAAATTTGTATAACTTTTTAGTGATAATGTGTGTTTTACTTTGTTGTAAAAAGTTACAAGGTATTACAGAAAACTACAGGATTTTACATTTTTTAATTTGGGTGTTTGACGTCATAAAAATCTTTTAATTGTACGTAAAATTATTGTTGAATGTTACAAATCTTTACAAAAAAATACAAGATTTCACCAAAGTTAAAATATTGGGAAACTGTACTTAAAAATGGTGTTGTATATACTAGTAGTTTATTGTAGAAATGTACAAATTTTAACAAAAAAAAATTACAAACTATACACTTTTAGAATCCACATCAACGTTTCGACTTGTACTTTACTGTCAATTTTTGTAGGATATGTAATATATAATTTTTTACAAGGAACTACAATAAAAATAATTTTTCACTCTTACCAAGAACTTTTGCTATTATAATAAATCACAATGAACTGTAGTGCGATTATTGAAAATTGAACAATTATTGATTTTACAAGATGATTCTGAACAGATTTTAACCTTAAAAATATACATTTTTCAATTTGAAAGCCTCAGTAGTTGAAAAAATGTGAACTTCTGATTGAAACTTCATAAACTATTCTTAATTCTAAGATAATTTCAAATTAATGAATTTCTAATCAAACGCTCTTATTCAATTCCGAATCCTATTCAAATATTGTTTCAATCTAAAATATTCCATTTTAACCATTTAATTTGAATTTTTTTAATTAATGAAGACTTTTTTGGGATATTCAGCAATATTTTACTTTCCATACAATTTTAATTGTCCTATTTAACAAATTTTTAATACGTCAGTGAAATTATTGAATTTTGATGCATAAATAACAATTGAACAATTATCAATTTAGAGAAAATTTTAGTTAGTTTGAGAGATATTTACAACTTTTGAGAATATCCAAACTTAATTTAAAAGTAGACAACATTTCGAGAAATAAAAAACTAAATTTAGATTCTTGAAGATTTCGAAATAAAATTTTGAAGCTTTTTATGGATCTTTAAAGGTTTTAAGAAAACAAAATAATTTTTAAGTTTGCTGAGAAGATTTAAAATTATTTTTTATTTTGAAAAATTAATATTAAGAGCAAAATTAAAAAAGATTGTAGACAGAATACAGATGTTTGAAAATTTCGAACACAAAATTTATAAAATTTTCAAGCATTCTGAAAAGTTTCAAATGAATAAAAAATTCTTATCGTTTTATTTAATTTTGAAAGAATATTTAATAATATTTTCGAAAAAAGAATCAGGATGATTTTAAGGTAATTTTTTTAATTTTGCAGGATTTTCGAAAAATTGTAGGAAAAACTTTTGCAGTTCAACGACTTTTAATTTGAACAATTTCAATTGAAAAGTGTTAAAAATTTCCATTTTTTACGCGTCAATTATCAAGCGTTTAAATTAAATAAATTTCAAGGTTCAATTTTGTAAGTTTAAAATTTTGAAAAATTTAACTTTGAGTGCTCGAATTTGCAGTTCAGTCTTTGTAACTTCAACAGAAGAAAATTTTATCTTCAAGAGTTCGAATCCTTCAATTTCAATGACCGTGATCAATTCTTTCTCAATTGTTCAATTTTTAATTGTAGACAGAAAGTTGTTCTTTTTCAAACTAGGATGACAAATATTGAGAATTTTGAAAAGAGATAATATTAAATGGCATATATATGGTGTCCAATCAATTGCTATATATTTGAAAAAAACTTCAAACTTAAGGTATTTTGGTCTTTAATAACGATTTTTCATTATTGTCTTTTAATATTTTAATATTGCTTTACAGTTTAAACATAGAAGGTTTTATGTAATAGCGATCAGGTACACATCTTAATTTAAAATTATCTCATTGCAATATTCTTCAAAGTTTTATTGTACTTTTCAAGAGAAAAAAAAATATTCTAAACCACGTGTTTACAAAATGTGTATTCCATCAATTTGAAATCCCATCTACTTTGCTTTTTTTGTACTGTTCGATTATTTTTATTTATGTAATTACTTTCTATTAAGTTTTCTTTAGTTTCCAGTTTTAGTCGATTCACTCATTGACAATAAACTGAATTTTACATGATTTTTATTAATATTTTTAAGCTCTCTTCCATACTACATTTGAATCTCCCGCATATCCCGATCTGTTCCGAATGGTCCCGAACCAAAACATCCCTAAAAAATGGCGGCTCCGAAGTGTATTATATATATCAGTGATGCTTCTTGACACAAATGGAATTTCCTCTCAAATTTAAGGTTAAAAGGAATTTAATTTGTCTCAAAAAGAATCTTACGGCAGCAAACATTATCCTTTTGCCACAAACTTCACATAATTTTTTACAAAAATAATTGTTTGTGTAAAAAAGATATACAAGTGGCTCGAAACAAATAAGTCCAGAGGACGATGCTTTTGTTTTAGGCAACTTTTTCTCTGAATGTACTCAAGGAATTACCGAATTCGTTCGGAAGTGGAAGATATGAGATGAAATCGGTCATAATCACGGACCCACTTCTTTATAAATACTATAGAAATTTTTGTAGGAGAATTTAAAACAATTCAGAAAGATTACCTAAACGGTGCAGTAACATTCTTCACGGGAATCTGGAGAGTTTCCGAAATTCAGGTCAACAGAAAACAAAGTGGAAGACTTGATTTTTCACTGGCCGATATAATGAGACTCACGGCGGAGTTCGGTAATTTTCAAGGTCACTGTGACGTATATTGAATCTATATTTTTTCCTCATTATAATTGCACACATTAGGAATTAAATATATATTCTTAAACATAGGATTAGGCATCATATTATATTGTGAGAGCTGAAACAGAAAAAAATCGGGTTATAAAAGAATCTGGCAGGAATCGAACACGGGTCTCCGGGACGGCAAAATGATTCTTCACTCTGGGAAATTGAGTTATGAGATTGTGAATTTCATCATCCATATGCGTTAAATTCCAGGAATATCATTATTCGTAATTATTATTTTCATTAATAATTCATGGTTATAATTTTCATTTTCTAGCGACTGGCATAGTTTCCGTACTTCATTAAACTATACCTAATGTGACTATAAAAAGTAATTAAATTCTGCCCTTAAAATTGTAAATCTTCAATATTGAATTATTTCAGGGCGGCTGTTGGACCAGAAGAAAACCCAGGAAAAGGCAGTGAATTTTTATTTTGACCGGGAACTGGAGAAATTTTTAGAAGAAAAATCTATGGAATTGCTCGAAATATCACACATTTCATATCACGCGATATAATGCAATTTTGAATAAGTTCGATTTAAATTTTTTCATGAATGTTAAGTTCGAGTAATAAAAAGTGAACAATAATTTATTCTACAGGACGATTCTGAATCTGTTAAAAATTAAACAGTTTACGGATTTTAACGTTGAAAATTAATAGATTCATAATTACACGCTTTTATTCAATTTCATATCCTATTCAAGTATCGTTTCAACTTAAAATATTCAATTTTTAACCCTTTTAATAAAAAAAAATAATAATTCAAACAAAGAACAATTATTTAATATTTATAAATATTAAAATATAAAATGAATAAATATAATATAAATATTTGAATATCAAAAACTAGGCAATTCGAAACTAGATTATTAATTTAAAACGACTTAAAATTAAAATAATATAATTTCTACTTTGAAAAGTGTTAAGTTTAAAAAAATATTAAATCATTTAATATTTAATGTTTTAAACTCAAAATTGCTTAAAATGATCTACCTTTAAATTTTACAATTTGTTTGATTTATTTTTGAATTTAGAGCATTGAAAATGATAGCTTGGATTTATATTTTTTAATTATAATGCTTTGTAATTGTTAATTTATTAAAGTTTCAAATTTGTCAGTCCAAAGGTATTTAATTAAAAATTGTTCAATTGAAAAATGTTAAATTCTTCTCATTCAGAGATGCAAATTGTCAAGCATTTGAAAACAAAAATTTTGAATACAAAAATTTTCAAGCTGCAATTTGAAAAGTTTACAATTGGAATTTTTTTATTTCAATGATCGTGAAAAAATTTTGCGAACCGGAAACAAACGTGAAATGCCCGGGAATTTTTCCCTTGATTAAAATTATTAAAATTAAAAAACAAAATTTTTAGGTTTTCAGCCTATTAAAAATAATTGATGCATCAGATTTTTCGGATTGAGACCATTTAATTATAAAAGATTTATTATTAAATTATTGGTTTTCAAATATTTCTTCTATTTCTATTAAATCAAATCCTTGTTTCAAAGTTATAGGAATAAAATAAAAATAACAATAAAATAATACAAGCATACCGTGAAATATTCAGCAATTCATAAATTTTCGGAAAAAGGACGAAGAATTCCGTCCAATGAATTTTCTCAAAAATATTTGTACCAATCGGTTGAATGTTGTAGGCTATAAGCGTGTCTAATTCAACAAAATTGATTTTTCTTAAAAAAAAGCTACTCAAACTCGAAAAATAATCAACAAATCCATAATTCTTGAAAAGCGAATAAGGGTTTCCATCCAACAGACTTATCTTGAAATTTTTGTACCAATTGGTTAAATAGCATAGGTAGTATCACGGTGTGCCTGAACCAACTTTAAATTCAAGGTCATAGCACATTCAATTTTTTTTTTTGGATTCGATTTAGGGGCTCAAAAATAGGAAGGAAAAAAAATTGTAAGCCAAATTCCCCGAGCCGTTTTTGAGAAAAGTGTTTTTTATGGGTTAAAAATAAAAATTAAAAAAAAAAATTTGATGCACTTTTATTTTTTTCACTTTATTTAACGAAATATGGTAAATAAATATAATAATGTCAGCCCATATCAATACTAGGAAAAAAAAATTTTATTTTCACACATGTCGGGCATTGTACTCTTGTACAGCTTTTAGTAAGTTACTTGGGTAATGAGGGTGTGTGCTCGGAACTTTATATTTAGCCCAGGTCGTTTTAAAATCCGAATGGACAGATTCCATGGCTTTTGTTCACTGTAAAATCCAAGGCCTTTCTCAACTTTACAACAAAAATCAGGGACATGAAAAAAAACCGCGTGAACTTTAGGTGTAATTGAAATATCCAAATCACAGTAACTTCGCTCAAACTCAGATATACAATCTACGTATTTCGGGTTGAATGTTGAAGAAAAACAAGAATCAACGACGGATTGAAAAGCCTTAAAGCACCTTACATATTTTAAACAACCAATGCTACATATTCCACGTAATAAGTCGATTTTTTCTAACAGCATTTTGCAAGAATTACCTGCGAACGCTGGACTCCCATGTACAAACTTGCGAGTAACATTACACATCCTAGCCCATTCGAGACTCTCATCTTCAAATTCCATCAGCATGTGTTTATACATTTTGTTCACAACCCCGAGCATCAGATGTAGTTCTGGCGGTGGAATTATTTCTAATATTTCTGTTCTAGTGTTTTCTGAGAAAATTATAGGAGTTTTTGTACAATTTTTATACTTCTTCCCAGATGATGTTTTACTTCCACTGTCTTGCCACGCAAAAATATTTTCCTTGCAATTTCCAACAGTTCTGTATTCCCCACACGTGTTTAATTCATCCTTTGATGCAGTACACCATGTGCAAGGAAAACTGCTTGCATGTGTCATGATGCCCGTTAATACGTTGGCAAGTTTTAAATCAGTTGCTACTGTCCCTTTTAAATCCTTCAATTTTAAGAGTGACCACATCAATAGAACGTTTTTATATTTCTCTTGTGTATGTGCCACTATTCCAAGCAGTAGTAATTTCTTGACGCCAGAATCCTTAAACTTTTTTGCGACAAGGCCTTCGGTATACTTCTGTCGACCTTCTACATTTGCAACGTCTGACTCATCCAAAGATTGCATCAAAAGGCAAACTTTCAAAAAACCTCCGCCACTATCTATTCCGCATTTCAAATGCATTTCATCAACTTCCCTTTTTTCTTTAAGAAACTGAAATAATCCTTTTACATCATTTCAAAACAATAAAGTTTCTGCAGTAGTTGCAGTATCGTTATTTTTAGTGTTAATCACATTACACTCTTTCATACTGAAATACAAATTAAGAGAATGGTTCAAAGTTTTTAATTTTTGTTTTAAATCTGGTTGAAATAATTTTCTGTCATTCGTAGCGACGCAAAGAGCTGCTGTAATACCATGTATACTTGATTCGTTGAAAGCCCATAACTTGTTCCAATTTTTAAGACATCTTCAGCAGAAACACGCTTCCGTTTTTTGCTTTCTGATTGCTGTTCAGTCAAAGAAATTTTTAAAGGCTTTCCATGTTTCTGAGATAAAGCGATTACAGTATTTCTATCTGATTTATTTTCCTCAACGTTTGTCGCTTTTTCATTTGAAATTACTTTAATCAAATGACACACCAAGGGTTCTTTTTCTTTTAGGGGTATATCGTTTATAATATGATCTTTCAAATGTTCGTAATGCTTCGGTGTACAAGAAAAATGTGATTTTCCTACTACTCATTCTGAATGGCACTTTTTGCAGTATCTTGTTTTATTTCTTTCTTTCGCATCTGATGTGTTTTTTACAAAATTGCTGTGTCCTGGTGTTCTCACTAAGTTACACAAGTCGCATTCGCATAATTTACCTTCTTTCGATCTGGTTTTTTGATTTATTAATTTGAATGTAGAATAATCTGGTAATTTTATACTCACTTTAGTTTCATCACTTTTGACCGAACGATAAATAAGGATTCTGCAGGCATTACAAACAACTACAGGGAGGCGATTATCTTCAGCAGCATAGCTCACAATCTTTTGAATAAGATTTTTCAAATGATTACTAATCTTGAACAATGGTTTCTTTTTTTTTTAAGAAAAAGAAGGCAAATTTTCGCACGGTTTTCATCATGAGTTCCAGCATGGTCTTTAGATTTTGCAGACATATTTTACGATTTTTTCACAACAACGAACTTGGTCAAAATATTCAAAAACACTAAACAACTGCAGACTGCGCGATGCACTATTGGCAAAGATATCTTGCCTACTAATGGGTGGCAAAAATTATTTTCACGGAACTTGTTCTAGATATGTTTACATTAGGTAAGAGAATCCATCAATGTTTACATTCACGTGTTGTTGTGTCTTGTTGTCGTGTTCACACAGGCATGTATGATGATAGGTATATTTCAAGACGTACTTCGAAGACTTTATTATATTTTAGGAATTTATTATATTTTTTATAAAGTTTTATTTTTAAAAGTTGAAATTTTAATGTCTTAAGATTCTTCTTTTAATTTTATAATGTTTTTCATCAATAAAATCCAGAAAAAAAATCTATTTATTAAATTTTTTGAAAAATTCTATTTTTCACCCTTAAAAAACATTTTTCTAAAAAACGGCTCGGGGAATTCGGCTCAAAATTTTTTTCCACACTATTTTTGAGCCTCTAAATGGAATCCAAAAAAAAATTGGATGTGCTATGCCCTTGCATTTAAAGTTGGTTCAGGCACACCGTGGTATGTGTATCCAATTACAAATAATGATGCATTTGATATGTCTTCTGAATCTGCTAAATTAAGTTTAACAAACATTGAAAATACATATTCGCAGAAGTTATTTTTTTGTGATTTGTTATTGTTTCTAAATTTTCTAAATCTAGTTTAGCAAATATAGAAAATATATATTCACAGAAGTTATTTTTGAAATATTTTTCATTGTTTCAAAATGGTTTGATGCAAATATCGGTGAAGAATTGGCCGAGATATATAATAAATGTACGATAACTAGGGTCCTTTCAAGAAAATATATTCGAATTTTTTTTATTTGGCTGTAATTCACTACCGCGAATCTTGATAGAAAAATCTTATAGAGGCTACCATTATTTTGGGTGAAGTTTTATTCAATTGCTACAATTAGAATCACAAATTTGCCCTGATTCTGAAGAACACCGTTGATTCAGAAACGAATGAAACCGAGGAAATCGACGAAAACTGTTTGAAGCTTTTTCAGCTTAGAACGCTTATTCAAAGGAATCACATTTTTTATCACTTTTAATGACTGATTTCACCCCGATTAATTATAAAGCAAATGATAATATTAATTGAAAACATTTCAAACTTAAAGACAAGAACGTGTTTTAATTTTATCAGGAGACTTTTAAACCAGAAAAGAAGAATTTCCAACAAGAGAGATAATTTTGAACCAAGAAAGATGAATTTTGCACTTAAAAAAATTTTGAGCCAAAAATGGAATTGTTGAATTTTCAATTTGAAAAATTAATTTATAACAAACAAAAAAAATCAACGGAATTTCAACCTGTTGAACTTAACTCAAAAAAATTAATTTTAACAAAATAGTTGAATCCTCAACCAAAACGATGAATTTTGAAAAAAACCATATTAATTTTCTACCCAAATAAGCACATGCTCAATCAAATATATGAATTTTCTAGCAATGTTCAAATAAATATTTCAAACCTTATCAACAAATATGAATTTTAAACGAAAAAGTTAATGTGCGACTAAATAGTTGAAATTGCAACTAAAACGAAGAATCAATGAAAAAAATGAATTTTTAACGAAACATGTAATATTTATTATTTCAATGAAAAAATATTTTAACTTAGAATCCAAAATAGTTGAATTTGATCAAAAAAGACTAATTTTCAAGAAAATAAACCAATTTTAAACCAACCAGTTGAATTTTCAACTAAAAAATATGAGGTTTCAATCAAAAACGCAATAGTTGATTTTTCAGTTTGAAAATTGCTTTTCATAAAAAAAACGAATTTTTAACTATAGTTCAATCCAAGCTATGTATACCATTAAGCCATTTCCCTTTCGGGGTAGGCGTGACACTACCCGATTCGGGTAGTGTTTCTAGGTTGATAACTTGTAGTAAATAACTACAAGTGTGGGCTCACCACACCCACGATGTGCCAACAGCACTCAGTTTTCTCGAATGGTCACCCATCCAAGTGCTAACCGCGCCCAACGCTGCTTAACTTCAGTGATCTGACGAGAACTGGTTTTTTCAGCGTGGTATGGCTGTTGGCCATCAAATCCTCAACCAAATATATAAATTTCCAACAAAATAGTTATGTTTTCAAGCTAAAAATTTTACTGTTATAGAAAACAGACCAAAAATTAAGTTTTAAAATTTTTAACAAAAAATGGAATTGTTAAATTTTCAACAAAAATGGAATCGTTAAATTTTCAGTTTAAAAAACTAATTTTTCTTAAATAAGAAACTAATTTTCAACCAATTAAATTTGACTAAAAGAGAGGAATTTTCAACTCAAAAAGATCGGTTCTGAACTGAAAATTGAGTAGCTAAATTTTCAGTTGAATAATTACTGTTCAACATGAAAGACGAATTATTTACCAGTTTAACTCAACGAAAAAAGACGAATTTTCAACAAAATAGTTTGATCCTCAACCAATTAGACGAATTTTCAACAAAATACATAAATTTTGTACCCAATGGTTGAAAATTCAACAATTTGGTTAAAAATTTATTTATTTCGTCGTAAATAATTCTTTTTTTTTTGTAGAAAATTATTAAACTTCTTGATTTAAAATTTAACTGCTTCGTTCAAAGTTGAACTAATATATTAGAAATTCATATTATTAATTGAATATTCATCTTTCCGGGTGAAGAATTATTATTTTGTTGAAAATTCTTTTATTTTTTGGTTGAAAATTAATTTTCAAACGGAAAATCACACTGTTTCATTATTGGTTGGAAATTGATCGTTTTAGTTGAAAATTCATGTTTTTTTTTTGGTAAATTCGTCTATTCCATTTTTGGTTAAAAATCGATCATTTTTATTTTAAAATTCAACTATTTGGCTTAGATTAACTTTTTTTTTCAAATTCGTCCTTTTGGGTTGAAAATTATATTATTTTTATAAAAAGATCCAACTACTTGGTTGCAAAATAAGCTTTCGGTAAAAAACTCATATTTTCGGGTGGAAAATTCAATTGTTTTCTAAGAGATTCGCCTTTTTGATTTAAAAATTCTTCTATTTTGGTAGAAATTTAATCTTTTTTGGTTAAATTTGCAACTATTTGGTTGAAAATTAATATTTTGTGATTATCGGTGCAACTATTTTGTTGAAAATTTGTCTGTTTTGGTTGAACTTGACTTTTTTTCTTTAAAATTCCAATCTCTTCTTGGTTGAAATATCAGCTATGTATTACATTTTTTGTTGTGCTTCAAAATTCTTCTATTGAAAATTCAATTACTAGGTTGAAAGTTGAACTTCTTCCGTCAAAATTTTGTTGTTGTTGAAGATTCATATTTTAATTGACAATTTAACATTTTTGTTGAAAATTTAATTATTTTGTTAAAATTGGTCCCTTTTGCTTGATAGTTCAAATATACTATTTCAATAGGATTCATCTTTTTGGGTCGAAAATTCAACTAGGTGTTACAAATTCTACTATTTTGTTGAAAATTTAATTATTTTGTTAAAAGTTTAACTCTTTTTGATAAAAGTCATCTTTTTTTTCAAAAATTTAACTGCTTTGTTAAAAATTGGTCTTTTTGGATTCAAAATTCATCTTTTTTGGGACGAATTGAATCTTTTAGTTAGCAAAGTTTTTGCTGGGAAATTCAAAAGTCTTCTTCTAAAGAATTCTTCTTTTTGGTTTGAAGATTCATCTATTTGGTTAAAAATGCAACTGTTTGTGGTTGAAGTCATTTATTTTTTGTTTGAAAATGCATCTCTGTAGCTTGAAAATTCAGCTATTCGTTCTAAAATAATTTTTATGTTTTTGAAAATGCAACATATTTAGACTTGAAATCTATTGAATTCAACATGGTACATGGTCAAATGAAATCGAAGAAAAAATTTTTAATTGAAAGGAGTGGGGGGGGGGTTGTACATGTAAATTCACAATGGGTGGTTTAAACTTGGTGTGATGATCTGTGACGAATAAGGATAGGGGTGGATATGGAGCTTCCAGGATTGCATTTAAGGACTATGACCTCGTTATACCGTTCATCCAGGTGGAGGTAATTTAGTGGAAATTCATATTAAATTCAGGTGGAATCCAAGTAGAAACGCACTATTTTTGATGAATTATGTATATTTTCTTTCAGGAATAAGAACTATACTAATTTTCACAGTTAGGATATTACTATAGTACTCAGAACTACTAATTTAGAAGTAAAAATTACTATTTGCAGTAGTGAGTACGAGAACCTGCTGATGGTTATCTATCATTGAAAATTGTTGCGACAACAAGAAAAGTAAGAAGGACAACTGCAACCATTCTTAGAAATTATATTAATGAATATAATCACTTAAGAGCCAGTGACAGATATTGCCACTGGATAATATTGTAGTGAGTACAACATTCTGAAAATGGTTATCTTTCATCTAAAGTTGTTGCCACAACAAGAAAAGTAGTAAGAAAAACTACTCCCATTCTTAGAAATAAAAGTACTAACCCCAACCACTTAAGTGTTACTGGACTATATTACCACTGACTACTATTGTAGTGAGTACAACTACCTGAAGATGGTCAGTGGAACATATTGCCACTGGCTACTATTGTAGTAAGTACAACTACCAAAAGACGGTCAGTGAAACATATTGCCACTGGCTACTATTGTAGTGAGTACAACTATCTAAAAATGGTTATCTCCCATCCGAAGTTGTTGCCGCAATGAGAAAAGCAGTAAGAACAACTACTACCATTCTTAGAAATAAAACTAGTAACCCCAACCACTTGAGTATTAGTGGAATATATTGCCACTGACTACTATTGTAGTGAGTACAACTT
Organism: Andricus curvator; assembly: GCA_932195095.1. Classification (NCBI taxonomy): domain Eukaryota; kingdom Metazoa; phylum Arthropoda; class Insecta; order Hymenoptera; family Cynipidae; genus Andricus; species Andricus curvator. The sequence goes on along the minus strand of CAKNYM010053150.1, from coordinate 885,936 downwards.
CATGAAGGTGGTCAATGGAACATATTGCCACTAGCTACTATTGTAGTAAGTACAAC
>CAKNYM010053150.1:870359-885588 GCA_932195095.1 Andricus curvator | reverse complement strand
ACTACTATTGTAGTGAGTACAACTACCTGAAGATGGTCAGTGGAACATAATGCCACTGGCTACTATTGTAGTAAGTACAACTACCAAAAGACGGTCAGTGGAACATATTTCCACTGGCTACTGTTCTAGTGAGTAAAAATATCTGAAAATGGTTATCTCCCATTCGAAGTTGTTGGCGTAACAAGAAAAGTAGTAAGAAAAACTACTACCATTCATAGAAATAAAAGTAGTAAACACAACCACTCAAGTATTAGTGGAATATATTGCCACTGACTACTATTGTAGTGAGTACAACTACATGAAGATGGTCAGTGGAACATATTGCCACTGGCTACTATTGTAGTAAGTACAACTACCAAAAGACGGTCATCCACAATCCGATGTTGCTGTCACGCCAAGAAAAGTAGCAAGAACCACTACTACCATTTTTAGAAATAAATGTAATAATCACAACCACTAAAGTGTTAGTGGAATATATTGCCACTGCCTACTATTATAGTAAGTACAACTACCTGAAGATGGTCATCAACCATCGGATGTTATGACAACAAGAAAGGTAGTAAGAACAACTACTACCATTCTTAGAAGTCAAAGTAGTAACCACAACCACTTGAATGCCAGTGGAATATACTGAAAACTGAAGTAGTTGGCCCTACTACTTTATCAGTTGTCTCAGCTAACTTTTTTCCTAATTGTCGCTGCAATATAACTGTTTTATTCAATTAAATTAGAAGATACTTACTCAATAATTGATTAGGTTACCCTGGCTTATAATTGATTAGAGCGGAATTGACGTGGAGCTTGACCGGGAAGAGCTTAACGTTTCGACGCAAATTTCGATAGAGTTAGCGACAATCGCAAGCACGTTGTAGATCCGGTTCAGATTGCCTTTTGTAGCATGCATTACAACTCGATAACTGGAATATACGAGTAGTCACGCTAGTCCGTATCCTATTTGCATCAGTTGTGTTGGTTAGTGTCCACTCCAACAGGGGCATCTAAATCGTAAAGCAAAGATGTATTCGATGTGTATTCATTCATATGGATGTGTGTATTGTGTGCATTGCAGAGAACAAGGGATTTTCAATTCTGTTTCCAAGCATGTTCTCTATTCTCGTAAATAGTACGAAAACGTATGTGCAGATTCTCTATATTATCATAATCTCCTGGAGAAATTCTATCACATATTATAATAGATAACTTGAAAGTAATTAACCTAATTTATGGTTGCTTAAATATTGATCAAAACATTTGATGCATATTGCATTACATTATGAACAATTTAGAAGTCCATTATTATTTCATAGAACATCAGCTGGTTTTAAAATGCAAAATAATTATTTTTTCTCGTGCTTTTCCCTTTAGAGTTTAGAAATCTAAACAATTTTTCAAAAAATTTTGAGAGTTAAACTCGTTTCATTCATCAAGTCACACCACAAATTATTCTACATTTTTGAACGATCAAGATATTCAAAATTTTTAAACTTCAAATTTGGAAAAGGGTTAGAGAGTAAATGGAGATCCACAATATGTTCGATGTGGATTAGATAACATAATTTTTCTGCTTGAAGCTGAAGAACAGAAAGAAAAGCTTTCTGGATTATAGTATAAAAAAGCTAAATTTCCGCATATTCAAAAACTGTTAACAAAAAAAAACTACCTGAGGACAGCAAAATTTATTCATTAGTGAGCATCTACATACCAAGGCCTTCAATCTGAGCCATCCCCGAAAAATTTGGTGTGATAGAAAAGCTTTAAAATATAGTGATCTATAAAACAAAATTTCTTTATTTTTCTTATTTTTAACCTCTGATAACCAAAAGATATAAGATAAAATTTTCATTTCAATGAACATCAACATGCTAAAACAAAAGAAAAGATTCCAGCATAGTGATATCAAAAACGGAATTTACACCATTTTCCTAATTTTTTACATACTAGTAACAGAAAAGCAACACTATGAAATAGCAAATTTTTTCCCCGACATTTCCGAAGAAACTTGGACTGAAAGAAAAAACTTCCATCTTAGTGGGCTAAAAAACGAATTTGCCCGATTTTTCTTCTTTTTTATCCACTGATATAAAAAAGCAATACTTCCCCTTTTTCTTGTTTCTCGCTTAAATTCGAACTGAATTATACGTAGAACCCAATAAGAAAATCCAACAATTCTTGTTTGAAAGTTCATTTTTTTTGAAGTTGAAAAGTCTACTATATATTTGTGGTATAGAATTCATCTCCTTTGGTTAAAAATTCGACTATTTAATTGAAAATATAATTATTCTGTTTAAAATACAAATATTTCATCAAAATGTTATCTTCTTTTGTTAAAAATTTAACTACTTGGTTGAAAGTTGAACTACTTTGTTAAGAATTCATATATGGTTTAAGATCTTTTTTCAATTAAAATTTAACTATTTTAATAAAAATTTGTTACGTTTTTGGTAAAACAATAATTTTTCTAACAGCAAATTCAACTATTCCATTTTTGGTTGAAAATTCACCCTTTTTAGTTGCAAATTTAACTATTTGGTTGAGAGTTGAACTACTTTTTTAACAATTAATTTTTTAGGTTGAAGATTTTATTTTTTCATCAAAAAATTAACACATTTTTTAAAAATTCGATTCATTTTTGAAAAAAAATTGTTTCATTTTTGGTAAAAGTTTAATTTTGTAACTGAAAATTTAACCATTCCATTTTTGGTTGAAATTTTTTTCACGTATTGTTTTGTGGAAGATTCATCATTTTAGTTGAAAATTCGTTTACATTGTTTTTTTGGTTTCACTATTTGGTTAAAAATGGAATAAATTTTTTCAAAATTGAACTATTTAGTAGAAAACTCATGTGTTTTGTTGAAAATTCGTCATTTTTGGTCAAATAATTTTCATAGTTAAAAAATATATTTTGAATAAAATTCAACCATTCAGTTAAATTTTTAAAATTCATTTGGTTTCTGAAGATTCATAATTTTGGTAGTAAATTCATTCATGATTTTTTTTTTTTTTGGTTGACAATTAATTTCTTCGACTGAAAATGAAAATATTTCATTTTTTAGTGAAGATTTATGTTTGTAACTGAAACTTGATCTTTTCTAGTTAAAAATTAAACTGTTTGGTTGAAAATTCATCTGTCTTGTTTAAGGATTCGACAAATTTGTTGAAAAATCGTTTTTTTTTCTGGCTGATCTAAACTGTTTTTGATTTGAAATAAAAATAATTTTTGTTTGAAGATTCATAATTTTATTTAAAAATTCAGCTTTTTTGTATAAAATTCACCTTTTTGGCTCAAAAAATAAACTATTTGGATCAAAAGTAATTTTCTTGTTTAAAATCCATATTGTTGGTTGAATGTTCAACTAATTTGGTAGAAATTTTCACTATTTGGTTAAAAATGGAATAATTATTATCAAAATTGATCAATTTGGTGGAAAACTCATGTGTTTTGTTGAAAATTCGTCATTTTTGGTAAAATAATTTTCATGGTTAAAAAATAATTTTTGATTAAAATTTAACCATTCAGTTTAATTTTTAAATTTCGTTTTCTTGTTGAAGATTCATCATTTCAGTAATAAATTTATTCATCGTTTTTTTTTTCGTTGACAATTAATTTCTTTAACTGAAAATGAAAATATTTAATTTTTTAGTGTAGATTGATGTTTGTAACTGACAATTGATCTTTTCTAGTTAAAAATTCAACGATTTGGTTGAAAATTCATGTATTTTGTTGAAAAATTAGTATTTTTTGGTAAAAAGTTAATCTTCTTGGTTAACAATGTAACTGTTTGGTTAAAAATTAATCTGTTCTTTTTTCAAGGATTCAACCATTTTGTTGAAAATTCGTCCTTTTTGGCTAAATTAAACTATTTTTTATTTCAAATGAAAATATTTTTTGGTAGAATATTTAACAGTTGTATTTATAAATTCACATGTTTTGTTAGAACAATCAACTATTTGTTTAATTTTATTTTTGTAGTATGTTTTTGACTAGATAAATTGTAATAAATAATTTGATGTTAATTGTTTTTTTTCTACTGGTCTAAAATCAATATTTTTTTAGTATTGATTTTTAATTTCTAAATTTTGAAAAAATTTCTCTCAAGAAAAAATCAATATTAAAAAAATATTTGTCTAGACAAAAAACAATTAAGATCAAATTATTTAATACAATTTATCTGGTCAAAATCATAACATCAAAAAATAAATAAATAAAACATTCCAATGTTTCAAACATTAATCTTACATGTAGAAGGAATTACGTCGGAATTCAACTTGTAATGGTTGTGAAGAAATTAATCTCGTTGCTCCATAGCTCAGTGGGTAAGAGCATCAGACAGTCAATCTGAGAGAACTGGTTTAAGACCCCAGAAGAGCTTGAGAGCAATTTTTTTCACAATTTAGAAATCGAAAATCAATATAAAAAAATATTAATTTTATATCAATAGACAAAAAACAATAACCATCAAAATATTTATTTGGTTAATAATTGAAACATTTTTTCAATATTTAACTATTCGGTAGAAAATCAGATTTTTGGTTGAAAATTTATATTTCTAGGTTGAAAATTCAACTGTTTTATAGATAATTCCTCTTTTTGTCTTCACTGTTTAACAATTTTTTTTAATTCATGAATTTTGTTAAAAACTTAACTACTTGGTTAAAAGTTCGTCTTTTTCGGTTGAAATTTAAACTCTTTTGTTTAACTGGCTTGAAAATTTGTCTGTATTATTTTTCTGAAAAGTATTTTTTGTCGACTGAAAATTAAACTATTCCATTTTCGTTACAAACTCATATTTTTTAGTTGAAAATTCATCTATTTTGTTGAAAATTCGTGTTTGACATGTTGAAAATTCGTCTTTTTGTAGACAATTAATCTTCTTTCTTAAAAATGCATCTTTGCGGGTAAAAAAATCAACTATTTTTTAAAAGTTTGAATATTTTGTTTATTTTTAACTATTCTGTTGAAAATGCAATATTTTTCTACTTGAAATTTGTCGACGTTTCATTTAATTTATTTTGTAGAATATGTAACCATTTTGTTGAAAAAAAACTTTTTCTGATCAATATTTTTCTTTATTGAAAGTTTAACTACATATATCATTTTTGTTTGAAACTTGATTTTTGTATTTTGTTGAAAATTCGTCTTTTTCGGTTGAATTCAACTGCTTTTGGTTTAGAATTAATATCTTTTTTTGTTGGAATATTAACTAATACATGTTTAATTGGAAATTCATTTTTTTGTTTATTGAATCCTTTTGGATGAAAATTCAATCATTTGGTCGTAAATTAAATTTAAGTTAAAAATTCGTATTTTCGGGTTGAAAATTCAGCTGTTTTGTAGCAAAATTGTCTTTTTGGCTTGAAAATTCAGTAACTTGGGGAAAAATTAATATTTTTGGTTGGAAAATAAAATATTTCTTTAAAAATTGAACTATTTTGTTGAAAATTCGTTTTTTTCTTGGTTAAAAAAATTAAGAAGTAACTTTTCTTTTTATTGTTGCAAATTTTACCTTTATAAGTTTGAAATTTTACTATTTGGTACAAAATTCATGTATTATTGAAAATTTTACCTTTATAAGTTTAAAATTCCACTATTCGGTACAAAATTAATGTATCATATTGAAAATTCATATTTACAGTTGAAAATTCGTTTTTTCCACTGATAATCTAACGGTTTAATTTTTGGTTAAAAATTAATTTTTTTTAGTTGAAATTCGACTTATGTGTTTAAAATTCATCTTGCTTGATTGAAAATTAACTTTCTTTCTAAAAATTCTTATTTTCCGGCTTAAAACTCAACTTTTCTCTAAAATATTCCACTTTTTAGCCTGAAAAATTAACTATCTTGTTAAAAAATCCTCTATTTGGGTAGAAAGTTATTATTATTATTTTTTTTAATTCATCTATTTGGTCGATGATAAAATTATTTTGTGAAAATTATTCTTTTTTCTTTGAATTCAGCTGGTTGATTATTTGTTATTTTTTTTTATTAGTTTTTAAACTGCAAATTCAACTGTTTTATTGTTGGTTGTAGAATTATATTTTTTTAGTTGAAAATTCATGTATTTTGTTGAAAATTCGTTTTTTGGTAAAAAATTAATTTTGTTGCTGGAAAATTAATCTTTTTAGTTTAAAAAATTGACTTCCGTTTCCGGCGTGAAATTGTGAGATAGCGGAGAATTTTTGATGCTGAGTTTTTCTGATAATTGTGGTAGAATTTGAGGAATTTGAGGCAGACGTTGAAACAAAGACTAGAATAGCAGGAAGAGACTAACAAAAAGGTGGAGGTGCTGGAAGGTAGTATAAAAAAATAGAAAGCTCAAACCGGGAGGTTGGAGGTGGGAAGAGGGGGAATAAGGAGAAGGAAAGACTGAGAAAAATAGAACAAAGAATAGTAAAGAAAGAGAGAGAAAAAAGGAAAAGCTACATAGTGATAAAGGGTCTAAGATTAGAGAAGAAGGAGCTGAAGGAAGGAGTGGAAGATGTACTGAAAAGGATATAGGCTAAGTTAGAGATAGAGGAAGTGCAAAGTGTAGAAAGGGAAGCGCAAAGAGGAGAGAGAATGGTACTGGTGAAACTAAAAAAAATGGGAACATAAGAGGGAAGTGATGGCAAAGAAGAGCGTGTTATATGGAAGCTCGGAGAGAATAGAGGATGATCTGACATAGGTGGAAAGGAAGATGCAGCTTAAGTTAAGGAAAATTGCGAAAGAGGAAAGAAGAAAGGGAAGAAGAACGTGGGTTGTGTATGGAATAATATAGATAGAAAGTGTATAGAGGGATTGCGACGAGAACAGGGAAGAGTTAGTAAAAAATTAGGAGTCGGGAAACTAGGAGCGGAAGAGTCGGGAAATATAGAAATAAGAAATAGTAAAAAACAAAAAGAGACAAGAAACAAAGGTAGGGAAGATTGGAGGATATGCTACTGGAACATAGCAGGCTTGGAAAGAAAGGATGAAGAGTTTATCAGAAATTTGACACAATGGTATGTAGTAGTGATAATGGAGACGTGGCTAGATGCAAAGGGATGGGAAAGAGTAAGGGGAAGAATACCAAGACGTTACAAATGGCACGTTTAAAATGCAAAGAGGAAGAATAAAAAAGGCAGAGCAATGAGATGAATGGTGATGATAGTAAGGAACGAATGTGTAACAGAGAAGGATAAGAAAGACATAAAAAAACAAAAAGAAAGCTTAATAGGAAAAGAGATAAATATGGGAGGGGAGAGGTGGAAGATAGTGGGGGTTTATGTGAACGGTGTTATGTAGGAGAAATTAGAGGGGATGAGGGAACTGATGGAAGAAAATTAGCAAGAGTCGGCTTATAATAGGAGTAGATTTTAATGCGAGAACAGGAGATAGAGGAGGAAGGGAATGGGATGGAGAGCAAGCAGGAAATCCAAAGACAGGACACTGAATGCGAAAAAAAAATAAAATTTTAAAGAGCCTAGAGTTGATAGGATGGTTTATCCTAAACGGAAACATAGAGAGGGGTGAGGAAGGGGAATACACACGTTCAGGAGGAGACAGGGGAACGTTAATTGATTATGTGGTTGTGGACGACGAGGTAAGAGAGAAGGTAGAAAAACTAGAGGTAGGGGATTATATAGATTCAGATCACTTTCCTATAATAGTGACACTAGAGGAAGAAAAAAGTAATAACGATATTAGGATAAAAATGAAGCAAAAGTAAAAAGAGCAGGAAAAGAGGATTGGTCGATGGAAGGTTAAGAAAAGTTTAAGGACAAGGTAAGGAATATCAAAATGAGAGAAGGCAATGTAAACGAGGAGATGGAAATGATGATAGGAGAAATAAAGAGAGTATAAGAGTGCAGAAGCAAAAAATAAGTTAGTGAAGGAGCGGATAGAAGTAGATGGGATAAGGAATGTAAACAGAATAAAGGAAGTGAGAAGGGAATCAAGAAAATGGATAAAAGGGACAAGTAGCAGAGAAAAATATAGAAGCAAAAAAGGAGTATACCGAGTTGTGTGATCAAAGAAAAGAGGAGAAAAATAAAATGTTTGAAGAAGAGGCGGAGAAGGCTAGGACGGAAGAAGAGGTTTGGGAGGTGGTAGATAGAGAGAGAAGAATAAAAAAGAAAAGAGTAAACCAGGATATTGAGATGGTAGAATGGAAAAAATATTTTATGGAATGAGGAGGAGGAGATTGCAAGGGAGGAAATAGTCAAGGTATTAGAGATAATGAAAGATGGAAAGGCACCTGGTATAGATGAGAATTCAAATGAAGTCTGGAAATATGGGGGGGACAAAATTAAAGAAATGGGCATGGATAATGTGCAATAGAGTATGGAAAGAAGAGGAATAGCCAGAGTTATGGAAGGAAGAAGTAGTGTTACCCATAGTGAAGAAAGACAAAGGGGAGGAGGGTGAAGATTATAGAGGAGTGATACTAATTAAAACATTGTATGAAGTATATGTGACAGTCTTATCGGAGTGGTTAAAGGAAGAAGTTGAGTAGGGATTGTGAAGAAATTTATCTCGTCTCTCTGTAGCTTAGTGGGTTAGAGCACCAGACCGGCAATCTGGAGGACCTGGGTTCGGATCTCAGCGGAGCTTGAGAGCAATTTTTTCACAATTTAGAAATAAAAATCAGTATTCAAAATATTGATTTTAGATTAGTAGACAAAATACAATCAACATCAAATCATTAAATACAATTTGTCTTGTCAAAAACCATAACATCAAAAATATATTAACGATATAGTTGAATTTTTAAATAGAAAAGATCAATATTCAATTACAAACGCCAGTTTTCGCCCAAAAAACGAATATTTCTATTTTCAGTTCAAAAAGTTAGTTCTCAACAACAACAAAAAACGATAGGTAATGGATGAATTTTCAACTAAATGATGAACTTTCAACTGAAATAGTTGAATTTTCAAAAAAGAGTTTAAAATTAAACCAAATAGATAAATTTACAACAAAAATAATGATAATGATATTATAATATTATAATATATTTTATAATAATATAATATATAAGAGGCCGAGTATAAAGTCCGGACTGTCGACTTACGTTTATGTACGTTTATAAGGCGGTCTAGTCTAATCGTACGGACCTGTCCTATATAATAATATGAGAACAAAGGAATAGGAATATATATAAATATATTGTAATAAAAAATCATTTGAAATTTTTATAGGAATTCTGAAAAAATTATGTTATTTCCTTAAAACCATATAAAATTATTGAATAGCTCTTTTTTGTTTGAAATCTTTAAAAATGTAAATTGAAAAAAAAATTGAAATAATTTTAAATTTCAAATTATTTTTGACCAATTGAAATGTTTTCAAATCCTGTTCAATTTCCCCTTCAAACGAATATTTCAAAATAAAAATTCATTACAAATTTTCCCAGGAATCTCAAGAAAATTCATTTATTTTCTTGAAACTTTTCAAAATTCTTAAAAAGCTTCTTTTTTTCGAAATCTTTAAAAATCTATATTTTTTTAAACTTCTCAAGATTTACATTATTTGTGTATCTTTTCGAAGCTTTTAAAACGTCTAAATATCTTTCGAAATAATTCAGTTTTCCTAAAAAAAAATTTAAATCGTACAAAATAAAAAAATAAAATATTTTAAAGCCTTCCAGATTTTTTTGACTTATTTTGAAATCCTCAAAACTTGAAATTAATCCTTTAAAATAATATCTTAATAATCTGAAATTTTCCCAGAAATTTTGGGAAATGCTTAGAAACATTTGTAAATCAATTTTATAATGGAATAAAATTATTTTTTTTTGTTGTTGAAAATTTTGATTTACTAAATTGATTGTGCAAACAATTCCTAATCTTTATTAAATGATGAATACATATAATCTCATGTAATATGGTTGAGGGGTTATAAAAAAAATCCTTTTGTCATTTTCAATACATTTGCTCAGAAACTTAAGATTATAATTGCGAGAATAATTTTTGCCATTATTATGTTATTATTTATTTATTATCAAAAGTTTCTGTTTGAAAAATAAATTTTTAGAATTAAAATTCCTCATTTGGAAATTGTGATTTACAAAATTCCAGGAAATTCGAAAGAACAAACTGAAAACAGCTACATCAAAATTAACTTTCAAAATAGGGAACAGTAGAATGTCTTCCCCGGAAAAATAAGCCATTAATTATTAAAATTCAACAATATATAAAAAACTGGTAAAAAGGGACAAAAAAAAAATTAAATTACAAAAAACATTATGATAACTGATATTTTTCTCAAGTCTTAAAATTTTCTTATTGAAAATAAGGTTTTTTGATTTCAAATTACATCATCAGTGATATTATTTTGGATCCAAAAATCACAAAAAAACTATTTTTTTCATAGATCTGATTTTTTGCACGACAACTCATTTAAGTAATTCGAGTTCTTACATTTTTAAAGCCTTAGACAACATATTATTCGTTAAATTGGAAAAATTGTAAAAAAGATAAAAATGTATTAAAAGAAAATATGAAAGCTTGGCGAGAACTTGGCAAATACAGACTTCACAACCAAGGTTGATCCCACTGATAATAATCTTTGATGAGATATGAAACTGTGTAATTCATTATTAGGGCAGAGTACAGGTTCTATTATATAATGATTTAAATTTAACAGTATTCATCGTGGCAGTTTTTGCCACGGTAGCAGAAACTGATACGCTCGGTAACCAATCAGTGGCGTCGATTATAAATAGAATTCTTCTGATTGGTGGCGAATATTGATAATTCGGAAGATTTTCGGGATAGTAATGAGCATGAGTAATGCGCTGGTGATTAGTATATATAGCAGTGCAAATACTCGAAATTTCTCAGTCGCCATTTACGAGACTGTCTAAAAAATGAAGATCCTTATTTGCACTCTGTTACCTACAATCGCGCTTTTTGTGCAATTTGGTGGTAAGTGTACTCATTGTGATATAAACCTTATTGTAAATATGTAATATTACATATTCCTAAAGTTTGATGAAAAAAAATGAAGCTACAATTTAAAATACAGAATTATTTACCCCTTTAAATTAACATCTGTTAGACTCCCCCTACTTATCCCTTACTTCGCCCTTCTCTTTACCACCCTTTCCAAACTTCTTCCTCTTCCACTTCCCCAGCTAAGACTTTCCTTCATCTACTTCCCTTCCTCAGCTAACACTATCCTTCACCTACTTCCCTTCCTTATCCACCAACTTCCCTCTACTACTCACCTGCACTACCCTACTAGCCCTCCCTTTACATCCCTGAATACCCTCCCACACTTTTCATTATTTTTTCTAATTCCCGTTCATTCCCCTACTTTTCCTCCCTAATTTTTCTTTACTTCCTCTGCTTACCATCCCCTCATTTCCCCTCAATTCTTCTCCTTTTCCTTCCTTAATTTCTCCTCACTCACTCCTCACTTGCTCTTCACTGCCCCTCACTTCCTTTCATTACCGCTACTTTCACGTCCCTTATTTTCCTACTCCCCCTCCCCTTATTTGTCCTACATGCTCTTTTCTCATTTCCTCTTATCACACCCACTTCCTCTCCCCTCATTTACCCTCTATCTCCTACCCTTATTTTCCTTGAATTCCCCTTAATCAATTTACGCTAATTTCCCATACTTCCCTTTCCCTAATTTCCCTTGTTTCCCTTCTTCTCATTTCCTTCTCATTTAGACGGACGCACAGTGGGCCAATAAAATGTCTGTGGATACATTGATATTCAGAAGTGATTTCTTAACCGATTTGAGCGTTCTTCTTTTTTAAATTCAAGCATAAAAATTCTCCATGAATCGCTCATGGCCGATTTTGAAAAACGTTCAAATTTATTTTATTTTATAACAAACATAAAGAAAAAAAAAAATTTGTAGAAGAGTACAGGTTTCCGAAAAATACATGGATTCAATATAGAATATCTAAAATCAATGAAGCAACTATCCAGAAAAGTTCTCTCATAGCTTGGGAATTTTTTAAAAATGATCAAATTTGTTATGAACAAATAAGTGAGTGAGAATGGATTCATGGGGATTCACGGGGGACGCACTAAATTTGAACAATTTATACACAAAAACTAGAAGGTTGCGCCGACAGACTTTTGACCAGCTGCGGCGATTTGAGCAATTTTAATCGGCGGCGCAACAACGCGCCGCCTTCTTTGCTTCACGGCGGCGGCGTGAGGGTCTAGTTTAGTTTTTTTTTGACATACAGCTTGGAAAATATGGAAATTCCGCAACCAGTCAAAAGCACCGTATCACCCGGCGGAAAGAAATCCGGTTCCATGTAAATATAATGAAGATTACGCCGCCGCGCCGCCATGCCACGCCGACGGCGCCGAATTCGAATCAGCAGCGCGGTTTTGAAGCAAGTTGGCCGGCGGCGGCGCAACCGTTTAACAAAAACTGTTCTCTAATTTAATTTGCAAAAGAAAATAAATAATTTGTTATTTTATAAACAAATGTTATAAGCGGGAAAGGGCAGATGGCAGCATATGAGCTACCATCTAATATACGCTGCCGAAGGCTGGTGACTTTCTCAGTATAAAACATCAACCAACTATGACTCTCTCGGTTCCAGTTATTTCCTCACACTCCCCCTCCATTAACCGAAGTTTGGTGGGACTGACATTATATCTGGACTATCCACCCTACGAGGACTAATTGCTTAATTTGGACATGATTTCGACTCGCGAAATAAATTTCTCGCATAAAGATGGTACTTGGGCGAACACTTTGAACAATGAATGATGCAAACAATAAATTGGCCTTGGAATGGACTGAATCTTTGTTTTGACGAAAGGTACCCATACGGTAAAGGTAAAGGCCATGTTTCAGGCGATGAATGGTCTTAAGGTAATAATCCTAAGGTAAGAGAATTAAGAGAACCAAGCACGTAAGGAAACTAGAAAATAGGGTTTTAGAAGGCGGACTTGGAATATGATCAGAAGTAGATAGTGAATCACATGGTAGCCAAGGGATAGGTTTGATTATGAATGAGAGAGTAAGGCAGCATGTCAAGAAGCTTGGATTTATATCTCTTAGATTGTTGTGGGTTAGTATGAGCTAGCTATGCGTAAGAGGAACACGGCGTGAATTTTTGTTGCCATGGTAACGGGTTGTCGCGCGTCGTGTTCCTCTCACGTGTCCTAGCGCAAGCGCAGTACGTCCTCATGCCAAAGTTGGGGTCACTGGTCCCAGTGGATGATGATACCAGTGAAGTAAAAGGCACCTTCTATGACACTTCACATGATACTATAAGTACTTTCGATCATGATGAAAGAATCATTATACTTAGAGATATGAACAGAAAGGGTGCTAGGCAATTTTGGGGATCCAAGAACGAATGATAACGGATAAAGAATAGTTAGCTCATGCTTAGAAAAGGGCTTATTTATCACAAATACTTGGTTTAGGCATTGAATTATCCGTAGATACACCTGGTGTAGAGGAGATAGACATAGTATAAGCGACTTCGTTCTTGTGGATGAAAGACTAAGAGACCTAGTAAAAGATACAAGGGTTATCAGGGGTTCTGAATGTAATAATGATAAAATATCTACCTTCTAGTCTCAAAAATGAATTCGAGCCATGGATGGAGAAGAAAGATAACCTAAAAGGCGAAAAAAACGCGAATCGGAATCAAAAAATGACAGAATCCGGAAGTGCGACTAAAGTGTGTGGTATGCGGTTGTAGGAAGAATGTCTGGTGATGCGTGGTGAAATGATGAAATCAGCGGAGCCATTCACCAAAAGAAACAAGCTTTTTTAGGAAAGTTGAACATTACAGGACTTACCCCTGAGGAGATAAATAGACTTGAAAATGAATACAAAGACAAAAAGAGGAAAGTAAAACTACTAGTCAAAGAACGTAAAGATAAAATCAAAACAGAAGAGAAGAAAATGCAAATCGATTTTTATGGGAGCAAGAAACTGTCTGATAAATTGGCGTTGATCAGTAAGAAAGGATGTAGAAGTACAGAGTTAGGTAGCATGAGAAAAAGCAAGGGTGAAAAGCTATATGATACAGACGGGATACTAGACGCTTCGAGAGACTCTTCAAAAGAATTATTAGGAAGTGAAGCTATAGGGCACCACAACTGCGATATAGAACACGATACATTAGAAAACTCAATTAAGAATATCTGTGCCTCTGAAGTTAGGGATATAATTAGGAACCTAAAAATAGTAAGGCTGCTGATATAGACTATATTTCGCTATGGCGACAAATAGTTTATAAAAAGAGTGTCAGTGGAGACAATGACACTGATTTTCAATCTCTTTATAATGACAAATTTCTGTTTGATTTTTACAGAATTGAATGCTTCAGGACTTAATTATAGAGCTCCAGACCTGCTTACGCCGAGAGTAGTGCCTAAGCCTAAACCTAACCAACGGTCCGGCCTAGATACTCGTACTCAGCGCCGACCAGATAAGCGTATCCTTCATGGGGACACCTACATTTCCTTGTGGCTAGATCCTCAGAATCGAACAAGAGTTGTGAAAGCTGACTATCTGACCAACGTTGCTCCAGATGAAGGATTTGTTGCCAGGAACGATTTTTACATGAAACTTACTGATATAGGAGACTTCAAAGTTGTGGGATATTTCTGGCCTTCTGAAGTACTTCTGGGAGTCCGAGCACCTAACCCAACTGGTAAATGAATTTCGTACATGATTTTTGGTATACGTAGAACTTAATGGAAGAAAATTTAGGAGCTACCTTGGCCAATTTTTCACTTTCGTTGACCGTTATTAATTTTTCTTTTAGGTTAAATTTTCAAAAAAGAAAAAAAGAAAGAAATTAACGTACAACTGAAAAAATTAATTATCAACAATATACATGAATCTCTAATTGAACAAGACGAATCTTCAACGAAATGCATGCAATTTTTAACCAATGGTTGAATTTTCCACTAAACAAGTTACGTTTTCAATCAAACACGCAACAGTTGAATTTTCAGTTAAAAAAATTAATTTTTAACAAACAAAAAAAAATGTTCAAGAAAATAATTAAATTTTAACCAAAGAAAGTGATTTTGAATCATAATGACGAATATTTGATTTAAAAAAATTGGAATAAATAGTAGTTGTATTTTCTGCCGAAAATATGAATTTTCAGCATAATACATGAATTTTCAACTAAAAAATATCAATTTTCAACCCAAAATGGAATAGTTATATTGAGATTTGAAAAAATAAATTTTTAACCATAAAAAGCGAATGTTCAATGGAATAGTTGAATTTTTAACCAAAGAAATTAATTTAAAAAAAAAA
>CAKNYM010053150.1:818704-870349 GCA_932195095.1 Andricus curvator | reverse complement strand
CAACAAAAAAGATCAATTTTCAACCCAAAATGGAATAGTTATATTGACATTTGAAAAAATAAGTTTTTAACCGTGAAAAGCGAATGTTCAATGGAATAGTTAATTTTTTAACCAAAGAAATTAATTTTCAAAAAATACATGCATTTTCACCTAAAAAAGATACATTTTCAACCAAACACAGAGTAGTTAAATTATCAGTTTAAAAAATTTATTTTCTACAAAATACATTAATTTTCAACTGAGAAAGATAAGTTCTAAACCAAACACGGATTAGTTGAATTAGCAGTTTAAAAAGATTAATTTTTAATCCTAAAAAACAAATTTTCAATGAATACGTTATTTAAAAAAACAAACAAAAAAAAATTCAACAAAATACATTAATTTTCTACCAACAAATTTTTTTTTAACAAAATACATGAATTGTCAACTAGAGAAGATACATTTTTCAACAAGAAGATTAATATTCTACCACAAAAGACAAATTTTTGAAAAAGTGCATGCATTTTCAACCAAATAGTTGAATTTTAATCTATAATGATGAATCTTAAATTAAAAAAGATAAATTTTTATCCCAAAATGATATAGTTATATTTACATATTTGAGAAAAAAATTAATTTTAACAATAAAAAAAAGAATATTCCATATAATAGTTAAATTTTCAACCAAAGAAATTTATTGTCAACCAAAAAGATAAATTTTTTACCGAGAAGATTAATATTCTATCGCCAAAACCAAATTTTTAATTAAATGCATGAATTTCCAACCGAACACGGAGAAGCTAAAATTTTTCGTTAAAAAATCTAATTCTAAATTTTGAACCAAATCGTTGACTTTTCAACAAAATACATCAATTTTCAACTAAAAAAGATAAATTTTCAACCAAAAATCGAATAGATATATTTTCAGATAAAAAAATTAATTTCTAACCCAAAAAAAAAAAATTCAATAAGATAGTTATATTTTCAACCAAAGAAATTAACTTCCAACAAAATAGTTATATTTTTTAACAAAGAAATTAATTCTCAACAAATACTTATATTTTTATTCGAAGAAATTAATTTTTAACAAAATGCGATAATTTTAAACTAAGAAAATGTATTTTCAACCGAACACGTAGTAGCTAAGTTATCAGTTTTCAACACGAAATTGATTAGTTTTGAAACAAATAATAATTATTTGAATAATCGATCATTTTTTTACATAATTTCACAAAATTGTGAACTTTTTTTTAAAATTCGTTTTTTTTCTGGTAGAAAATTGTAATTTTTTTAAACAGAAAATTTAACTATTCGAATTGAATATTTTATCATTTTAGTTGAGAAACTTTTTTTTTGATTGAGCATTAATTTTTCGAACTAAAAGTTGAACTATTCAATTTTTTGTTGACAGTTTATCTTTTTAGTTTGAAATATATTTTGATTGATGATTCATTATTTTTAGTTCAAAATTCAACTATTTGGTTGAGAATTTGTCTTGTTTGGTTGAAAATTCAACTATTTTAATGAAAATTCGCGTATTTTATTGAAAAATCGTATCTTATTTGGTGAGAAATTGATATTTTTGTTTAAAAGTCAATCTGGTTGTTTGGACGATCTTTTCAGTTGAAAATAAAACAACTTTGTTGAAAGTTCAATTCTTTTGTTAAAAATTCATATTTTTCTTTTAAAATTCACCTACTCCAGTTAAGGATTCATCATTTTAGTGGGAAATACCTCATTTCGGTTGAAAATTTGTTTTGTTTTTTGGTGGAAAATCAATATTTCAAACTATTTTTAACTATTTGGTTGAGAATTCAAGTATTTTGGTGAAAAATCATCTTTTTGGTAGAAAAGTAATATCCTCTCAGTTGAGCATTCAACTATTTGGTTAAAGATTTTCTATCTTGTATGCTGAAAACTGAAAAAAATATACAGTGAACTCTTGCGGATTCCAAGGGCCGTGAAACGTAAACATTCGTAAATTTCTTGGCTGGAGGGACCCAACCCTCTACCGCGAGTCGTCTGGGTAATTTTGTCAAGTGACGTTCATTGGCTGCCCGGCCTTGTACTGTTGCGCGCGCTGTAAGCAGGTTTACGTATTTGCGCATCATGCATGTCAGTGTTTTTCAAGTATTTTTGATGACCTTCAACGTGAAAAATATATCATTTCCTTGAATAAGTACAATTTGCCAACTAAAAATCACTATAATAGAATCAAAAAACGAACAAAATATTTTGGGGGATAATGAGTATTGTAGCATGACGCCACGGTCATGCTAGAATAGGTGGAGATGTCAGGAATGTTAGCATAGTTCTTGACATGGGACTGTAAACGCCTTTTTGGAAAAAATATTCTAAACGTAAAAGTAAGTTATAAAGATCTGAATAGTAATATTTTTCAAGTGTATGATGTATTTGCGCAGTTCTTTTTCATCCTTTCATCGTTTGAAGAACTTCCAGTTTCACGAAATACAATCAACTATTCAAAATTTGAGGTTAGTGTACCCGATCTGATACACTATCCTAAATTCTTGGATATTTTATTTTATTTCGTGACACTGAGAGGTCGCCAATCGACAAAAGAATGGAACATGACTGAGAAAATAGATTCTACACTTGAGAAATATTACTATTTGTACATGACGTCATGCTAAAATGCTAATTTCAAACCACCGAGGGCTTCCTGCTCTTCGGGCTAAACTAAATAGATATTCCGAGTTGAATGTTTAAAAAAATGTGAACTATTCGAATGTTCTATGAAAAAGTATACCTGGAAAAAACTTGAGATGTCTGGAAAAAACCTGGAATTCTTGAAGAATTCTTTTCCAGGATTTAAGTAGACACTCTGTTATATAATTATTTAGTTTTCAATTTTGTAATGGAATTTTAATTTTCTCAAATTTACAAATCTTTATTTTATTTTCAAGGTCGTGGAAGCGCTCTAGAACCCACTGAATCAGAGTGGTTCATTGTTCATTTTGGGAGAGCTTATAAGGTGAAGATAAATCCTGCTACAGAACATGTGGAAGATATTAGCCTCGTACCTGCAAATGCACATAATATACCAGCAAATCTACCTAATCGTCAATCCATGTATTTTTTTATGGCTGGCGTACGCTTCATCATGTACTTTAATCTGACGAAAGGAGTTTTGGGAGCTGAACTTGACCCGGAATATCATCATCCTGAATTGCCTGCACATTAATCTATACACACGATTTATAACAAATATGTGCAGATTGTGTCATACTTTCTTGATGTATATTCCTGAATAAAGACATAATAAAGTTTAGAAAAAATTCTTGTGAGTAGACTACTAGGTTATTGAACAGCGAAAGTAAATGTTCACTGATGTGTTCAATTTTGATTTTTCCACTATTCGATTTTTTTTATTGGATTTTTTTTTCATTGGCTGAAATTAATTATTTTTACTTAATATTTGACTACACCAGTTGAAAATGTAACTACTTTCTGAAAATTAGTTCTTTTTCTAAGTGTAATATACCGACATATTGATATAGCATTTTTATGATTTCAAGTAAATGTAATTGTATTTGGCGCCTCTTTCTCACGATAAAAATGTACTACGCCTACTTGTCGCCTATGTTGCCACGTTTTTCAAATTATCCAATGAAAAAAAGAGGTGTGTACCTTGCTGCTTTCCGCGTTGGCGCAAAGAGTCATTGTTTCTCTTCGTGCCGATCAAGCCACATTGGAGACGATTTTCACTCATCATGGGGAAAAGAAAAAGAAGGAGCACATTCAGATCATCGAGTTCATCCAGTTCGACGGACGAAAAGACTTTTCAGTCAAAACTGTTCAAGAAGATGAAAAATAAGATTCAAAAGAATAAGAAGCAGGCTCGAAAAAACGATCAAAGCATCAGAAGAGTTAGAAGGATCCTTCCTCAAACAGCTCATCATATTCGTCATCATCTCAGATCTGTAAGTACATTTATTATGGCACAGACCGCCTGGTTACTCTAATAACAGGTAGAAAGACTTTAATTATAAAAGCGGATTAGTAATTTGATAAGTCTCTTTGATTGTTTGACGGAGTTGCCAAATTTCGCTTCGCAGGCCCTAACCTCCAAGCGCGTCATTGTTTTTGAAAACTACAATATAGACACATCGTAGGTACTGACCTACAAACACATCACAGGCTCTAACCTGAATTTTTTTGTTCTGTTCGAGCAGAATTAAGGAAAAAACAGATGTAAAATTTAGTCATTAGTCTATGGTTTTTATATTTCAGCTGATCAAGACTCCGATAAGTCAAACGCGTCTGAAGGTCAACGGGATTCGCAGAAGGCTGATCCTAAAGCACAATCTAAATCGATTCCAGGAAATCATTTTGATGAGGATGTTCTGACAGTGATTGGAAATCGAGTTCACGAGGAGAGGGTCTTGGGCCATTCTATGCATGCGGACTTTGTTGTTCTCGGGAGGACATCAGCAAACAAGGCCCACCGCCTGACAATCAGAAGGAGTTGATCAAAAAACATCCGTCCAAGTCAAATTGTCAGTTGATTCATATTCCCAAATTGAATGCGGAAATAAAGGTAGCTTGTAAGAAAGAAGATGCCGTTGGGAAAAGAGATGGTCGAATAGTCATGAAGCAAGAGAAAATAGCAGCTTCTCTGGCAGCCATTAAGATCATAAAGAAGCCAAAAAGATCTGCAGATGAATAAAAGTTAATAGAGTACCTCAGCGATGCAAGCAAACCACTTGGAGATCTACATCATGACGAATCTGTTGTCCGTAGAAGCTTGGTCTTGACGAATGTCAACGTCTCCCTGAGGATACATTACAAACAACGCATATTGGTAGCTTCCTTTTTGGCGAGAAACTCAATGAAGCCCTAAAGACAGCGACGTCAATAGCAAATTACGCAAAAGAATTATGGAGCCTAACTCTAAGCCAGGTAGAGAAGCAGCCAAAAAACCAGAAAGCCCCGCACTTGTGCAGGGAGGTTGGACAGG
Organism: Andricus curvator; assembly: GCA_932195095.1. Classification (NCBI taxonomy): domain Eukaryota; kingdom Metazoa; phylum Arthropoda; class Insecta; order Hymenoptera; family Cynipidae; genus Andricus; species Andricus curvator. Next base: position 865,389 of record CAKNYM010053150.1, on the reverse strand, counting down.
CAAAGCAGAACTATCGAACACCAAAGAAAAATGGGAATCAGAAGCCGTAATACAAATACAGTCCACATCAGCAGAAGGAACCGGAACACTTTCGGAAACGTCGCTAGTTCCGGTAAGTAATATAGCAGGCAGAATTAATCGATTTCAGTCTAAATAGAAGGAAATCACATCAGATCTCACTATACTGTCATGGATAGAGAGTTATGAAATTCCATCTGAACCTTTACCGTTTCAAAATTCATTACCCTGTCCAAGAGATTTGACATCAGAGGAGAAACCTCTAGTTTCTCAGTTGCTTGAGGAACTGCGGTTAAAAGGTGCTATTGCATAGTGCAATACAGAAAAACACAAGTTTATCTGGGATGTTTTTCTAAGACCAAAACCGGACGGTTCGTTTTGATTAATTCTCAACTTAAGAGCTCAGAACAAATTTATTCCAACGCAGCACTTCAAGCTAGAAGATGGTAGAACGATTACACCAATTATTAATCAAGGTTGTTTCATTGCACCGCTGGACCGGTAATGTCATATCTACGAGAACTAGGTTTTCAATTTATTATTTATTTAGTCGATTTGTCATTGTTTGGAACATCTTATGCCGATTGCATAAATAACATAACAGTAGCCGTATCTAAATTGAAGGAACTGGGATTTGTAATCAATCTTCAAAAAAGTCAAATGACTCCAGCTCAAACTTGTAAATACTTGAAATTTATTCATAACTCAAGGAAAATGATAGTTCAGCTTCCGGATTCTAAAAGGAATCACATAATAACAGAAGTTAATAGGATTCGTCTCAACTAAAACACAAAAATAAGGAAGTTCGCTAGAATTGTAGGTATTTTATTGTCTTGTTGCCCTGCGGTAGATTATGGTTCGGGTCACACAAAAGCTTGCGAAAGAGCAAAATTTTAAGCATTGTTAAAAATCAATTATAACTACAGTTCAAGATTAATGATAACGAAATCAGTACTAGAAGATTAACATTGGTGGAAACGTATAGGAGTTAATTTTAATCATCCAATAGGAAAATTCGATTTTCAATTAAAGATCTTCTCAGAGATTTCTTTATCTGGATGGAAAGCGTTTTGTAATGCAAAGAGAGTTCACGGATATTGAAAGAATGAGGAAAAGTCAAATCACATAAACCAATCAGAACTTTTAGCCGCCTTCTTAAGCTTGAAGCGCTTTGCGAAAAACCAGAAAAATGGTCAAGTGTTGCTTCACATGGACAACACTACAGCAATCTCCTATATAAATGGAATGGGAGGAGTTTAATTTGAAAATTTGAATAATATTACAAGGCTTATCTGGAATTGGTGTGAAGCCAGGGAAATTAGAATTTTTCGACAAACATCCCATCAGTTATGAATAAAATCGAACTGTCCAATCTTGCTTTCAGAAAAACAGTTAGAGCATTTGGACAGCCAGAAATAGATCTTCTTGCAAGCAGAGGGAATGCAAAATGCTCCAAGTATGTTTCTTGGAAAAAAGATCCTGACTCAATGGCTAACGATGCGTTCACAATCTCTTGGGTAGATTAGTTTTTTTCATGGATTTTCACCATTCAGCCATAGTATCCACTATTCGAGGCCGCCCTAATCTTAGACATGGTTCACGTTGAAGCAAAAGACTATGTTTTTGTCCCCAACACGAAGGAATGAACTTTTTTGGAGAAAGTTACCTTGCTGGTCGGTATCTTGTCCAGAAGGCGTTCGAGTTAAGGAAAACACCATAAGCTTGGTGGAAATCTCAATTTCATCCTTAATGCTTAAGCGACTCTTCCTTCAAACAATATGTCTCTTGTTTCAGGGAATGGTCGTTTTTTCGTAAGTAACGGAACCTGAATGTTACGATTTTTTAAAGGCTTCTCTAAATTGCGTCCTTCAAAATGCAAATACCTAAAAAGAGGAACTGTCGTTAAAACAATTATCGACAAAACTTATAATTCTTCTGGCATTAATAACGGGACATAGGATGCAACCTTTTCCGAAAATTGAAACAAGTAACATGAGAACAACAAAACAAGCCTTATCATTCACACGAGAAAAAAAAAATTGTACTGCCTCCCCAGCAAGATGCTAACTTAGACAGAAAAAAAATGTGTTGGGTGAAAGATTCTCTTAACGACAGTGGAATAGGCACAGAGGTCTTTATATCACATTCAACTGTTTGAAAAGTTGAAAAGCTATATACTTTGGTTTAGAATTGAACTGTTTTATTGACCATTCGTCTTTTTTTAAATAGTAAATTCATATTTATTCGGTACAAAAATCATCTTTCTTTGTTGAAAACTATTAGAGTGTGAAGTTGAAAATTAAAATTTTGTTTTCGTTGAAAATTCAGCTCTTTGCTCAATAATGCATAATTCCTCTTCGGTATTTTTCGGTTGAAAATTGATATTATTGATTGAAAATTCATCTTTCTAGTTGAAAGTTTAACTAATTAGTTAAAAATTCGTCTATTTCATTGAAAACGCATCTCTTTTTGTAGAAATTTAATTTTTTTAATTAGAGCTGCAACTGTGTGGTTAAAAATTAATAATCTGTTTTGGTTGAGGGTTCAACTATTTTGCTGAATATTCGTCTTTTTTGGTTGAAATATTACCTATTACATTTTTCGTCAGGAATTCATATTTTTTTGTTAAAAATTCAAGTACTTGGTGGAAATTTTCACTAATTTGTTAAAAACTAGTTTTTTTGTTTGAAGATTTGTCACGTTAGTTGACAACTCAGCTTTTTGTTTGAAAATTTAACTATTTTGAAACTATTTTGAATGAAAAAATTCTTCTTTTTTTTTGTTTGAAAATTATTAGTTTTAAACGAAAATTCAACACTCTAATTTTCGGTTGAAAATTTATCATTTTTAGTAGAAAATTCAACTATTTTGTTCAGATTTCGTGTACTTTGTCGAAAAATTGTGTTTTTTTTTCAGCAGAAAAATAATCTTCTTGGTTAATAATTCATCTTTATGTTTGCAAATTCAATTTAGGATAATAAAATTAAAAAAATATTTAGGGGGTCTCGGGATACGACGTTTGGACATTTGTTGACATACTTTAGGAATCCGTAAATATTTTTTGATTTTTAATGCCTTAAATCATTTTAATGAACAATTTCCATAAATAAATTCACTTATATAGCGCTCCTTTTCACCTCAAAAATGAAATTTGTTGCACAAAACATTGCCATTTAGTTCCATTTTCAACCAAGTAGTTGAATTTTCAACTAACAAAGATGGATTTTCAACCAAGAAGATTAAGTTAATTTCTAAAAAAAAAATACGAATTTTTAACGAAGTACATCAAGTTTTAAGTAAGTAAATAAATTTTTAACTGAAAATAATCAATTTTCAAGCCAAAATATATTAGCTAAATTTCAGTTAAAAAAATTAATTAAAAAAAACAAATTCCCAAAAAGAAAAATCAACTTTCAACCAAAGAGTTGAATCTTCATTTAAAATGATTCATCTTTGAAAACAAAAATGATTTATTGATCTAGAAAATTAATTTTCCACCATAAAAGACAAATCATCCACAAAATTGTTCGATTTCCAAGTACAAAAGATAAATCTTCAATAAAAAAATAGTAGAAATTCCAGTTAAAAATATTAATTTATAAAAAAGGACTCATTTTCAACAACGTAGTTTTTCAACCAAAGAGATGAATTTTAAACTAAGGTTTTCAATTGTGAAACAAAAAGTTAAGTTTTCAACTAAAAAAGATACATTCTCAATCGAAAATGAAATAGATAGAATTGTTTAAAAATAGTTTTTAAAGAAAAGCGTCCCAAGATATTTCGGATTCTAATTTTGAGAAAAATAATTTCAGTTTTCGGTGTTTTTTTATCACTTTATAATATTTCAAAAATAGGGTTGTAATAATAAAACTTTTTTCATTAACATAATTCATAGTTGATGCATGCATAAAACATTCCTTTACTTGAAAAAATTCAATTGACTTATAATGTTAATACATTTTATTAAAAAGTAAGGAGGTTATGGTTATTTATATTATTTGCAAAATCGATTTTTATAGTAAAAATATTCTCATTCATATAATGCAAAGTTGATGCAAGAACGGAAAAGATTCCTTGGTTCGAGACGAATCGATTGACCTATAATATTAATACATTGTATTGAAGAGTACGAGCAGTAAGCTATGCTCATTTATATCATTTAAAAAATCTTTTTTCACAGCAAAACTTTCAGATTTCCAATTTACAATTCTCTTATTGGAAATAATGTTTCTCATTTGAAATGACATCATTGGTATTATTTTGATTCCTAAAATCATAGAAAAACTATTTTTTTTCAGAGATCTGATTTTTAGCACGACAACTACCTTAACTAATTAGAGTTTTCAATATTCGTTAATCTCTATACAACATATTATTTATTAAATTGAAAAAATTTTATAATCTGTGAGAATGTATCAAAGGAAAAGAAAATATGAAAGCTTAGAGAGATCTGGGCTAATATAGATTTCACAACATAGTTTGCTTGTACTGATAATAATCTGTACTTGAGATATGAAATGACCTGATTTATCAATGGAAGGACAGAAAAAAGTTTGATGATATTGTTTTTGATTTTAAACATTTTTCTACGTCGCAGTTTTTACCGCGGAAGCAGAAACTGATAAGCTCGACAACCAATGAGTGACGTCTTTTGTAAATAGGATTCTTCTGATTGACGGTAAATTTTCATAATTCTGAAGGTTTGTTTTTGAATAGTAATGAGGATGAGTAACCCAGCAGTGAAAAGTATATATAGCAGTGAATATGATTCAAATTTTTCAGTCGTCAATTACAAAATCTATTTAAAAAAATGAAGATTCTTAACAGCACTGTGCTACTAACAATCGCGGTTTTTATGCAGTTTGGTGGTAAGTGTTCTGAATACAAGATAATTCTCAATGTACATATGAAATATTACAGACTGACAAAATTCAAATTTTTATTATTAACCTAACATTCAAAACATAACATTTTCGGACCCTTTTAAATAAACATCTTTTAGACAAAAAAGCTTTTCTTGCGTTTTGTTAGGTTTTAAAATTTGTCATTTTTAAGCTTTTTCATTTCATGCTCTTTAACATTTTCGATACAAGATATTATTTTATTCCTGATGCTTTCATAAATTAAATATTATATTTTCAACACTTACAATTTTAAGTTGCTGAATTTTTACAACTCTGAAATTAAAATTGTTTAGTATTTAATTCCGGAATTTAAAATTTCATATTACATTTTTTACTGCTTTTATCAAATTTTTCTCAATATTGAATATTTTTCGAATTTCAAAATTTTCTAAACATTCTTTGCTTGCGATTATTTAAGTTATATGGGGGTTTTGTGGCCCTGGGCAGAAACCCTGATAGTTTCGGTCGGGTGTCCGTCCGTCGTACTTTTTTCCAAGATGTGGAAATGAGGGGAAATGAGGAGAGGAAAAGTGGGAGAAGTGTATTAAAAAGAGGGAATGGGAAGTGAGGAGAGGGAATCTAGGGAAATGACGGGAAATGAAGAGTGTGGAACTAGATAAAAAGTTGAATAATGAGTGGTGGGGAAGTAGGGGAAGTTAGGGAAGGGAAAGAAGGGAAAGTGAGCATAAGAGAGAAGAAGTAGTGGAAATGATTAGAAATGAGGGAGATTAGCGGAGGGGAAATGAGGGCTGGGCAGAGCTGGGAAGTAATTGGCGAACAATATAATTCAAACATTTTGAGAAGAAATTACATGTAGGTTAGCTTGTATTTCAAATGCATTGGGAAGGTTTTGTGAATCATCCAATGTTTTTTTTCTTTGTAACATACATTATGCTCATCAGAATCGGTTCATCCCTTATCGAGAAAAGAAAAATCCCATTTCAAATTTGAAATCTAATAAAATAATGATACTAAAATGTTAATGTTCAATTGCATACAGAAATATGAGAATCTTCTGTATAAAAAAAATTTCTTAGAGTAAAAGTTGTAAAGGTTGGAAAACCCAGTTAAATATTTTGACTTGATTTACACACATATAATAGTCCATTGCAGTAAAAAAAATTGGGAAGAAATGCAAGCAGCAGAAATCGAACCCAAACTTCCCTGTAACAAACTCGAAGCGCTGCTGCCTATGCTAATTGGCAATTGGAAGAATCTTGCATTGCCGTCCATGTGACATTCGTGGAATTTTCAAAAACATTTTTTCTCGAGAATGCCTAAAAAGCGCATCTTATTTCTTTGGCATATGAAAAGTTTGGTAATAACGTATTACTGGGAGCAGTATGAATCTAAAAAATTCTAAAATTTTTTCATTTTCTGTTCTTCAGTTAAGAATTATTGAATGCTTAATGGTGACATTGATTTTTAATATTTATAGAATTAAAAAACTTTGTTTTCTTTTTACAGAATTAAATTCTTCGGGATTAAAGAGAGGATTTACATCCCGGACCACGCCAACACTAGTGCATAACCTACCGGCCGGCCCAGATACTGAGGGCCCATCACATAGAAGTATCCCTTATGGGGACCGCATCATCGAGTTGTGGTTAGATGCTACTGAAACTAGAGTTGTGAAAGCTGACTATTTCGGAAATTATGAACCATCTCCATCATATATTGTCAGCTGTGATTTTTTCGTTAAACTTATTGATGTAGGACTCTGGAAAGTTGTTGGATATTTAAGAACAAATGAATCATTCATCGGAGTCCGAGCACCAAACCCAAATGGTAAATAAATATGGGACATGATTTTTGATATACCTAGAATCTAATGGAAGAATTTTATGAGCTGCAAAACCAGTTTGAATTATTCAGAAATTTTTATCCGATCAAATCCGAAATATCCGGTGCTCACGTTCACACGAATTGAGATACCGAGTTGAAAAATTAGGGAATTGAATAGAAGGCACTAAAAAATGCTTTTTGAAAAAATTGAAATTTTGTTTCGATTTTCAGAAATTAAGTAGTATACAGACGATTGTTAGTGCCTTCTTTCTAATTTTCCAGAATTTTAAATTCATATTTTCGTTGGTGTGGACGCGAGTTGTTTCAAAAAAGAGTTTCGAATTAGGATTCATTCCGAACAAATTCAAATTATTCTGAAGTTTCCATCCGATCCAATCCGAAATATCCGATGCAATTCTTCAATCCTTCTCTTTCCGTAAACCATAACAAGTTCATTCTAAACCCATACAAAAGTAACGGAAAATTTTACGAAATGTCCGATACTTTTATATGCAACCGCATTTTAAGTCTATGAAATTTTGAACTGAATTTTTCGATATTTTTCGTAAAATTAAGAAATTGTAACGAAATTTTCGTGACTTTACCCTGTATTACGAAAAAAGTTTGGTTATTTTGTGTTACATGTAACGGTATAAAACTAAACTAACTAAATAAAAACGTAAAATGTTTTAGTAAGAAGTTTCAGAATTTTCAGAAACAATGTATCAGAAAATTCCATAATAAAAATAAAATTCCCAGAGTTTCTTAAATTATCTTAATTTTACGAAGTTTTAACCTTAATTTTTCTAAATTTATCATGATTTTTCGAAACTTCTCATGCGGTTGAAATAATTTGGCCGACAAAAAAATCCCGAATGTTAAAAAATACCGAAACAACAAATTCGTCAAAAATAACAATTTGTGAAATTTCAAGTTAACGAAAATAATAAAACTACCGAAAATGTATATCAGTAAATTGAAATATTTCTAAAGTTAAAGTAAACAAAATTAGAAAAACTAAGAAATACCATAATTTAAAAACTGAATTTTCATATTTCTGAAATTAGTAAATTATCAGAATTAGTAAATTCCCGAAATTCTAAATTATTGAAATTTTAATTGAAAATAAAAGTTATATTTAATATTTTTATACTTTAAAATAATGTTTTATTTCACAGGTATACGTGAATGGTTTAATATTTTGAAGTGCACTTTTTAATTTACATATATGCAGCATGCATTATACATGATATAAAATAAAGTATTATTTTAAATATTATTCTAATGAAATTTTCGAAAAAATGAAAAAAAGTAATTGTTATTAACTTTTTTGAATTAAAGTTTAGTCACTTCTTGAGGCTATGTCATAATATTCTAAAAATAACTTTTTGACATACACTAAAGTGTAAACGTTTACGACCATCTTTTTTTTTATGAAAAAAAAACAAAGTTTTCTTAATTTTAATTATATCAGAACTTACATTTTTCTCCCTAATGGGTTGAAGGCTCTCAAAATTCTGTATAAAAAAAGCCCAGTGTGAAGCCAATTTGTCTATTTTTTAAGTAGATATTGCAAAAATAGTGTAATTCTCAATGTTTTCTTAAATTTTCAATAACTTCCGTAATAATCAATATTTTTCAATGTTTTTGTGCTCTTTTCCAAGCTATTTTTCAACAGTTTCGCAGAAGATTATGAGTATAATTCTAAAAAAATTTCATATCACAGTGCAAGAACTTAAAGTTGGAAAAATCTGAAAACATCTTATCTGTAGGTAAATAAAAATAAAAATTGAATAAATATATATTTTAAGGGACTTTTATGAAAACTTTATGATTATATGTTGCATATGTTCACAAACTAGAAATATATCTTTAAAATTAGCCCAAGTACATTAAAAAATATTGATTATTACGGAAGTTATCCAAAATTTAAAAAAACTTTGAACTTTACACTATTTTTGCAATATTTGCTTAAAAAATAGACACATTAGCTTCATCCTGGACTCATTTCATACAGAATTTTGAGCGCGTTCCACCCTCTAAATAGAAAATTTTTTAGCCCAGACATAATTGAAATTAAGAGAACTTTATCGTCATCAAAAAAAGAGGTAATCTGGCAAAAACCTTAGGGTTTAAATAGCGTTCGGACATGTAATTCACTTGATGAGTCGATACTTTAATACTAGCTTTAGGATTATCATAACAATTACTAATTAATTTTAATTGATTGGGGATGAGACAATCTCACAAAAAAAAAGAAAGTGTGAATCCAACGATGATTTCAGGGTATCATTTCCCTGTAACAAAAAATTACACTGGTAGTGTGAATGGTACCATTACACAAGGTATTGTTTCCCTCGGACTTGGGTTACGAAGCCTAACATGCTGTCAATTGTTTATACAGTTTTGTGGCAAAAATAATAGACGGTAGTTTCGTAAATAAAGTCCGAGTGAGATGGAACCCCATCTTGAAATTAACTGCATCCACTCCGATTTTATTGTCACGCTTTGGTCTTGCTTTTGGGATCAAGTAATTAGTAGTTTCAGTACAGTCGTTGCCCAAATGTATTATAAAATTACCCTTCATTGAAATTTTCCGTGAATAATCGTTTGAGCATGAAATATACAAATTTTCTTGCTCGTTGGCTATTCCTATCCAATCTTGATTATTTTTCAATTGTGTCCTTAAAGTGTAAGTTATTTTGGGTAGCTTAGTTTCAAATTTCGATCAACTTCCTTTAGCCATCAATTCTATTCAACAAATATCGCTTCTATGGGTAGAATAATCTCGATTTTGTCACCTACTTATTTCATGATTTCCCAGCACTTTCATGGATTCTTTTACAAACATGTCTACTGGAAGAAACATAGTTTGCATTTTGTCCACTAGAATTAATTTTTCTTCAATTTCTGTAATTGCATGCAGTAACAAATTAGCTACAGGAATAGGTATTGGTTTTATTGATGAATTCAATTCTTTCTCTCATAAAGGTATACTTATAAAAATTAATGCTCGCTCTGATTGAAACTGGATTCTTATTTCTGTATGAGTTTTGTTTTTCTATGAGCGAATTGATTGTCTCTAATACTTGCGGTGTAACGTATATTGTGTTTCGTTCGTATCCGAATTGTGGCTCGTGTCGGAGTGAACCCGGTGCTACTATTGACTGTTGCATTATACGCGTACGTGACACGTTCAAGTTCAATGTCCCAGTCGTCGTGTGTGTCAAAGTGCCTAATCACCTCTTTGATAACTGAATGTGTTCTCGCGTTCGTTCCATTACTTTTCGAAAGGTAAACTGCTGTGAATATGTGTTGTATTCTTAACTATATGCAGAGTGTCGACCTCTTTTGAGAATCAAATTCATTTCCATTATATGTTAAGATCTCTAATGGTTTTCCAAAATATTTTATATAGCAAGACCAGATATCTTGAATTACTGAGCTAGTTGATTTATCTCCAATGTGTGTTGTTATTGTGTATCGTGTTTCACTAAATATTTATTACCATTTTTGGTTTCTTTGTATGGCCCCATCAAGTCTAATGATAATTTTGTTTATTGGGTTTTTGTGGGATATCAGTATTAATGCATTCTTTAACGTCATTGGTAATATTAGGCTAGTTATGTTTCCTTCTGATTTTCTGTAAGGTTTTCTCGTCAGAGTAGTGTCCTCTAATTGTTGGAAAACATAAACAGGTATTTCGTTTCCTTTGCACTTGTCATTCACAGTTTCCACATGAGACTTTGTTTCGCCCTGCAGAAGTAATCTCATTTTGTTTTGTGTAACCATTGTTTTTCATTGGTAATGGTCCTAGTGCTTGATTTTTTCTTCTTGTTCTGATTGCTGCCTCGACATTATAAGCTATTTGTTTACAGATTTTTGATGTTGAAGTCTCATTCTGATTCAATAGCCTTCTCTAATGTTTTGTAGAAAAGCATCAACTCCTTGATAGCTTTTTAATCCTTGTCGAATATTTAACTCAACAAAAAATATTTTTAATCCGGCTACCAGCCCGAGTTGGAGTGAACAATGATCGAAATTATGTAATCAATTCGTAAAATCCAAGTGTATCCGTACCGCAGTAACAAGATTCGTCTACGGAAAAATTTTGCTGAGAAATCAGAATTCATAATATCACCTGTGAAGTCACAGAAGTACGTCACCCATACCAGCTGATCAGTTCCACCTAACCTCAACAAGTATTTACACATAAAAGTAAACAGAAAACTCTTACTACGAAGAAATGCTCTCCAAAAAAATGGACGCATGTTTCGCACAACAAAACAAAAATATTCAAAAGTACATACCTCAACGAACAATTGCTGCTACACACGCAGAGCCTGAAAAAGAAACTGAATATCGACATTAAGGCAACTATTGAAACCTGTCTACAAGAGCTCAAAAATAAGTTCAGCGAAGAAAATAGGACGGTAAATGCGAAATTCAAAGAGGTAGAGCAAAGCAGCAGTAGGTTAACTTCAAGAATAGATGCAGCAGAAACTGATATCACGGAGATTGAGGAGTTAAAGGCTACGCTTCCTACAATAGAATATCAACAAACAACAAATCAATCAGGTGACTCCCTTACATCTCTCACTATATTAGAACTAAACGAAAGATCATTGAGAAAGAAAAACGTAATGATATTTGGGCTATAAGAATTACCTACCGATATAAATAGTTTTGATTTAACTAAGGAGACACGAGAGCATGACTCGGCTACAAAAATTAAAGTGCATGGGATACTTGCCAACGTAAATGGTAATAATTGTGATAATCTAAAAGTTCTAAGAATGGGAAAATATGTACAGGCACTAGCCAGACTACGATCAGTGAAAATTAGACTACCAACAGAGGCGGATGCGCAAAACTGTCTGAAACAATTTGCTATTGAGAAGAAAGCCAACAAACTAGCGCCGAGTGTATTGGGTTGACACATCAGGGCAGATCACACGAGGTTGCAGAACCACGAATTCAGAAAGATAAAGGAACTGATGAAGAAGAAAACGGGGAGAAAAATCTGAGGATAATATGGTCACAAGGACAACCAACAATAGTGGCCATGAAACCATTTCAGGAAAAGGCTGCAAGGACGGCAAACAAGTCCGCAGTTAAGCATCACCATCTCACTACAGATCGAAAGAGCCAATATTATTTGAATATTAAGTGAATAGAGTGAAGATTGAGCGAGTCTACTCAATTTGTGACTTAGGACTAAACTTTAGCTACCATTTTACATATGAAGAGCATGCAGAAATAACTGTAAATGCAGCGAACAAAATTCTTGAGTTTATTCTAAGATCATGCAATGACTTTAAAAATATAGAGGCGCTCATTGTACTCTATAACTCCTTTGTTAGATCAAAATTAGAATACGCATCTTAAATTTGGTGTCCATTTAAGCAAAATGTAATAAACGAATTGGAGAAGGTACAAAAGCGGTTCTTTAAATGTGTAGCCTTTGGAGAAGATGGCACTTACCCTGAGCGTGGTAGCCATTATAATAAATCAAAAGATTGCCTACAAAATTCAGAAGAGACATTTGATTCTATCATTAACGTTCATTTTTGAAGTAATAAGAGGAATAATCGACTGCCCAGAAATTTTAGCTTACCTACACTTTAAAATCCCTAGTATGAATGCTAGGTCTGTTGAACTACTCTATTTTGCTCCAACGAATAATGCAATACTAGAAAACTGACCGATGTTCAGATTATCTTCTATTTGAAGGAACCTAATAATAAAGCTGTCTGATCTTGCGGATGCTCCCATTTGACAGGTTTCTCGTTGTCCATTAAGAGAAATACAGGTCTCTCTTTCTCCGAATAGGATTCGTAATCTATTATACAAACCCTCATAGCTAGCAAAACTGTCTATTCCTATTGGTCCGGCCGCTCGTCCTTTTAGTATTTGAGCAATGATGCCGTCCCTTGAAATTTGTCTTTTATTTGTTTTCGTCTCAGATTTGCATTTTCAATTTGTTGAATAAAGTCTTTAAACTCAGTTTCATCAAAGTCTGAAACTGATGGTTGCTTTAAAAATTGAATTCACCTACATCCGTACTTGTTGGATTCGAATATTGATTTTCATAATCCCTGTTCTCATTATTTCCAGAACCTTCCAAGTTATCTAAGCGTTCAGTGATTCTCTATTGTGAGGTTAATAAATTTAGAGCCTCATTAACTGAAGTTCTCTTCGGTGATACAGGTCGTGACTTTTTTTTTGTATCGACTACTAGACTATCAATTGTCAGAGAGACTCTATTGAAAAATAGCTCAGGAAGACTCAATATTGCTGTTTGCCTATTTGATCCAATTACTTTTTATTTATTCATCTTTTATTTTAAAGTAAATTTTGAATTAATTTTTAGAATCGCAAAATTTATTATTTTTTTTTTAAAAGGGTTTAATTTTTCTTCATAAATTAAATAGTAGGATACAAAGGATCATTATTTCTTTCTTTTAAATTTCCCAAAATTTCACTCGTTACCTTCATTCGTGTGGACATGAATTGTTGTAAAAAAAATTCATGAAATGATTTCGAGGTTAGTATGACATGGCCTTAAGAAATGTTCAAGGAATAATATCCAACCAATGAACTTTTAATTTGGACTCCTCCCACCCAAACCCCATTCTATTGTGTTTGTAAAATGCCGCAAAAAATGTAAAATAGTAGTTTTACGTAAAATTCATGCTAAAAATAGAATTTTCTTCAACATTCATTACTTGTATTCGATAAGTTACAAGTTTCTAAGTATTTTTTAACTAATTTTTCATTTCTTAAGCAATTAGTATCTGTTCAAAAAATTTTTACACCTGCAAATCTTAAAAATAAATGAAAAATATCATGAAATCTATTTATATAATGAATAAAACAATAAAAGAAATTCTTTAAATAGTTGTCAAATATTCTAAAAATATATATATTTCTCTTAATATCCTTCAATTGTGTCATTAATTCCAGAACATACTAACATTTCACGATTTGTTGAAAAAAAAATTATATAAATAGAAATTATGTAATCAAATGCAAAATATGTTAAACAATAAAATTATTCTCGAAATTTATCAACTATGTCATTAGTATCCCAATAATAGTGGCTTTTAACGTTTTACTGAACATTAAAAATTTCGAAACAAATAATAATTATTTAAACAATTCAAAGTAAGATTAACAAATAATTGGAGGCTTGTCACTTATCAAATAAAAATAATTGATGTGAAAAAACTGTGAACACAAATGATTTGCTATAAATCGGAAAGTTTCCTGATTCGGGAATATTTCAATTTTGGGAATTTTATTTTGAGAGATTTCACAATCGTGCAGAAAAATTAACAATGAATAAGGAAAATATCAGTACGAATGCGGACGATACAATATTTTCTTGGTCAAAAAATGTATCTTTCCCCAAGACTATATTGTGTGATCCGTATTCGTACGGAAATTTTCTTAATTCAATGCTAATTCTATAACCGCGTTAAAATGTGTAAAAATTTATTTAGCATTCATGTATTTTGTTGAAAATTCGTTCTTTTTGGTAGAAAATCATTCTTATTTGTTGAAAATTTTTTTTTTTTACTTAAAAATTCAACTCTTATTGAAAAGTCGTCTTTTTTCGCTGAATTCAACTGTTTTTGATTAAAAATTAAAATCTTTTTTCGTTGAAATATCAACTAATAGATTTTTCGTTCCGAGTTTGTCTTTTTTTGGAATAAAAATTCAATTATTTGGTTGAAAGTTAAACTCGTTTGTTCAAAATTAATTTTTTTGGTTGAAAATTCATCATTTTATTCGAATATTCATCCCTTTGGTTGGAAAATGAGCTATTTTCTTGAAGATTCTTTTTTTTCTTTGGCTAAAAATTAATTTTTTTAACTAAAAATTTAACTATTCAATTTTTCGATGAGAAATTCTATTTTTGAGTTGAAAACTTCTCTTTTTTGAGAGAAGTTAATCTTTTTGGTTGAGAATAAATCTTTTTGATTAAAAATTCAATTAGTCCAGTTAAAGCTTTATCATTTTAGTTGAAAATTCATCTTTATTGTTTGAAATTCCACTATTCCAGTTGAAGATTCATCGGTTTAGTTGAAAATTCACCTCTTCGATAGAGTATTAATTTTTGTAACTGAAAATTTAACTATGCAATATTTGATTGACAATTTATCTTTTTTAGTTGAATTTAAATTATTTTTTAAATTCCAACCTCATTTTAGTTCAAAATTCATCTTTTTGGTTTAACGTTCATTCATTCCATTTGATGATTTATCATTTTAGTCTTAAATTCATCACTTAGGTTCAAATTTTTTTTTGCCGTGGAAAATTAATTTTTTTAACTGAAAATGTAACTATTAAATTTTTTGGATGACAATTTTTTTTTTTTTTTGAAACTTCTTGTATTTTGTGAAAAATTTGTCTTTTTTGTTGAAAATTCTTCGTTCTCGTTTGAATTGAATCTTCTCGGATGAAAATTTATATTTTTTGTGTAAAATTCAACTATTCCAGTTGAAGATTTATTCTTTTAGTTGAAAATTCATCAGTTAAATTCAAAATTAATTTTTTAAAGTGAAAATTTAACTATTTATTATTTCATTGTCAATTTATCTTTTTTAGTTGAATACTATTCCGGTGGAAGATTCCTCATTTTAGTTGAAAATTAATCTTTTTGGTTTAACATTAATCTATTCCATTTGATGATTTATCATTTTAGTCTAAAATTAATCATTTAGTTTCAAATTTTTTTTCCGTGGAAAATTAATTTTTTTAACTGAAAATGTAACTATTAAATTTTTGGATGACAATTTATTTTTTCGTTGTTGAAACTTCTTGTATTTTGTGAAAAATTGGTCTTTTTTGTTGAAAATTCTCCGTTTTCGTTTGAATTGAATCTTCTTGGATGAAAATTTATATTTTCTGTTTAAAATTCAACTATTCCAGTTGAAGATTCATCCTTTCAGTTGAAAATTCAACAGTTTAATTGAAAATAAATTTTTTTAACTGAAAATTCAACTATTTATCATTTCGTTGACAATTTATCTTTCTTAGTTGAATACTGTTCCAGTGGAAGGTTCATCATTTTAGTTGAAAATCCATCTTTTTAGTTCAACATTCATCCATTCTATTTGATGATTTATCATTTTAGTCTGAAATTCATCACTTAGGGTCAACTTTTTTTCCGTGGAGAATTAATTTTTTTAACAAAAAATTTAACTATCAAATTTTTGGTTGTCAATTTATTTATTTTTTGGTTGAAACTATAAAAAACTATTTGTATTTTGTGGAAAATTTGTGTTTTTTGTTGAAAATTTTCCGTTTTCGTTGGAATTGAATCTTCTTGGATGAAAATTTATATTTTTTGTTTGAAATTCAACCATTTCAGTTTAAGATTCATCCTTCCAGTTGAAAATTCATCAGTTTAATTTAAAATTAATTTTTTTAACTGAAAATTTAACTATTTATTATTTCGTTGACAATTTATCTTTTTTAGTTAAATACTATTCCAGCGCAAGATTCATCATTTCAGTTGAAAATTTCTCTTTTTGGTTTAATATTCATCCATTCCATTTGATGATTTATCATTTTAGTCTAAAATTCATCACTTAGGTTCAAATTTTTTTTCCGCGGGAAATTAATTTTTTTAACTGAAAAAATAACTATTAAATTTTTGGTTGGCAATGTATTTTTTCTGTTTGAAACTTCTTTTATTTTGTGGAAAATTTGTATTTTTTCATTGAAAATTCTTCTTTTTTGTTTGAATTGAATCTTCTTGGATAAAAATTCATATTTTTTATTTAAAATTCAACTATTGCAGTTGAAGATTCATCCTTTCAGTTGAAAATGCAACAGTTTAATTGAAAATAAATTTTTTCAACTGAAAATTGAACTATTTATCATTTTGTTGACAATTTATCTTTTTTAGTTGAATATTATTCCAGGGGAAGATTCATCATTTTAGTTGAAAATTCATATTTTTGGTTTAACAATCATCCATTCCATTTGATGATTTATCATTTTAGGCTAAAATTTATCACTTAGGTTCAAATTTTTTTTCCGCTGAAAATTAATTTTTTTAACTGAAAATTTAACTATTTAATTTTTGGATGACAATTTATTTATTTTTTTTTTAACTTCTTGTATTTTGTGGAAAATTGGTCTTTTTTGTGGAAAATTCTTCATTTTTGTTTGAATTGAATCTTCTTGGATGAAAATTTATCTTTTTTGTTTAAAATTCAACTATTGCAGTTGAAGATTCATCCTTTCAGTTGAAAATTCATCAGTTTAATTGAAAATTAATTTTTTGAACTGAAAATTCCACTATTTATTATTTTGTTGAGAATTTATCTTTTTTAGTTGAATACTGTTCCAGTGGAAGATTAATCATTTTAATTGAAAATTAATCTTTTTGGTTTAACATTTATCTATTCCATTTGATGATTTATCATTTTAGGCTAAAATTCATCCCTTAGGTTTAAAATTTTTCTCAGCGGAAAATTAATTTTTTAACTAGAAATTTAACTATTCAATTTTTGGTTGACAATTTATTTTTGTTTGTTTGAATACTATTCCAGTGGAAGATTCATCATTTTAGTTGAAAATTCATCATTTTAGTTGAAAATTCATTACTTAGGTTGAAGTTTCTTTCAGTGAAAAATTAATTTTTTTAACTGAAAATTTAACTATTAAAGTTTTGTTTGACAATTTTTTTTTTTTGTTGACATTCTTGTATTTTGTGGAAAATTTGTCTTTTTTGTTGAAAATTTTTCTTTTTTGTTTCAATTGAATCTTCTTGGAAGAAAATGCATATTTTTTGTTTAAAATTCAACTATTCTAGATTAAGATTCATTCTTTCAGTTAAAAATTCATCAGTTGAATTGCCAATTAATTTTTTTAACTGCAAATTTAACTATTTATTATTTCGTTGACAATTTATCTTTTTTAGTTGAATACTATTTCAGTGGAAGATTAATCATTTTAGTTGAAAATTCATCTTTTTGGTTTAACATTCATCCATTCCATTTGATGATTTATCATTTTAGTTTAAAATTCATCATTTGGGTTTAATTTTTATTTGTGGAAAATTAATTTTTAAAACTATTTTAAACATTCAATTTTTGGTGGACAATTTTTTGATTAAAAATTCATGTGTTTTGTGAAAAATTTGTCTTTTTTGTGTGAATTGAATCTTCTTGGATGAAAATGTATCTTTTTTGTTAAAAATTCAACTATTCCAGTTGGAAATTCATCCTTTTAGTTAAAAATTCATCAGTTTGGT
Source organism: Andricus curvator (assembly GCA_932195095.1). NCBI lineage: Eukaryota > Metazoa > Arthropoda > Insecta > Hymenoptera > Cynipidae > Andricus > Andricus curvator. The sequence goes on along the minus strand of CAKNYM010053150.1, from coordinate 847,410 downwards.
TTAAAATTAATTTTTTAAATGAAAATTTGACTATTCCATTTTCGGTTGTAATTTGCTCTTTTTGTAGTTGAAAAATCAACTACTTATTTGTAAATTCGTCAGTTCTAGTTTAAAATTCAACTATGTCGTTACAAATTTATGAATTCTGTTGAAAATTCGACTTTTCAAGCAGAAAATTAATCTTCTCGTTTGAAAATTATTCTTCTTTCTTAAAAAATCACCTTTTCAGTGGAAAATTCAAGTACTCCGGTTAAATATTCATAATTTTAGTAGAATATTTTAATATCGATTTTTAATTCTTTTGAATTCACAAATCTTTATTTTCTTTTCAAGCTCGTCGATACGATCTAGAACCTAGTCGAACGAGATGGTTTATCATTTATTTTGGCAGAGCCTTTAAGGTAACGGTATATTCTGCTACAGGACGCCCAAGAGGAATTAGTCTCGTACCTCAAAATTTGCATAAAAAAACCGAATATCAAACTGGTATTCAAACAACAAATGTTTCTCTGGGTAACGTACACTTCATCATATTCCATGGGCCTAAAGGAATTTTGGGAGCTCAACTTAACCCGGAATATCATCGTCCTGGATTGAAGGCAGATTAATCTATACAAAAGATTAACACCAAATATATATAAATTGTGTAATATTTTTTTGATGTATATATTCCTGAATAAAAAGGTATTGAATTTTAGAAAAATCTCATAATTGGACTCCTAAGTTGTTGAATAGCGAAATTAAATATTCGCCGTTTTGTTCAATTTTGATTTCCCACTATTCGATCTTTTTCAGAAAAGAAGGTATTAAAAATGTACTCATGTACTGCTCATATAGGACCTTAGGTTTTTCAGAACTTATGTATTCATATACATATTTTTTTCTTTTTATTAGTATTTTTTTTATATTTATAATATTGAAGGGTGCGGTTTCAAAAGATTTGCTTATTAACCGATTTTAAGGTTTGCTTTTACAAATCGAAATACATTAAATTTCTAAAAGTTCTGTAAAATTCGAATTAAGAAAAATTCATCACTTCGTTATTTGAGTTGAAAAATAACAAACCGTAATTTTTTATATTTTTACTATCTATTTTGCTCTGCTGATTTATATTTTCTCTAAAACAGATAGAATTAATAGATATGCTCTGCATGAAAGAAAGAAAGAAATTGTTATAGAAAAATAACTGGGAACACTGAAATTTGATGTATTTTCAGGGCTGAAATGCACTATATATACTGATTTTGTTGTTAAATTACATTACAGTAATAATTAATCATGATTGGCAATATATCGCATTTCTGAACATAGTAGCTTTGCATTTTCTACGGAATCATTTCCCTTTGTCTTAGAGATAATAACTTCGCATTAAATATTATAATTAAAAAAATAATTGGTATGGTTCTAAGCAATTCTCATTAAAAAATTTATTTATTTTGCATTTTTGAAAATAGTTTTCTTTTTAAGGGAGTGAATTCTTTTCTTCCATTGAAGAATAATATCAGCAGAGAGAATATTGCAATTAAAAAACAATAATCATTGTCATGAACCATTTTTTTAAATAAATTCACTTATATGTTTGATTTGCAACTTGAAAAAAATAAATCTCGAATCAAACATAATTAAATGAATTTTTAAAAATTATTTATTAATTAAGAATTTAAAATTGTTTAATTCATTACTTTTTTTTCGTTTTTAAATTAAATCCAATTAAGTTGAATTTCAAATCAAAAAAGGTAAATTTCAAAAAAAAGGAAGTGCTTTAAACTAAGATAATGAATCTGAAACCAAATAATTGAGTTCAAATAAAAAAGATGAATTTCTAACTTAAATGATGAATCTTCAAATGGAACAGTTAAATTTTCAACAAAAATGATGAATTTTCAACCGAAAATATTCATTTCTATCAAAAAAAGGCGAATTTTCAACAAGAAACATGAATTTTCAACACCAGTTAAACCCTCAATGACAAAAAATATTTTTTTGTCAAAATTGTTTGACTTTCAACTAAGTAGTTGAATTGTTAATTTAAAAAAATTAATAATTATCGAAAAATGTAATATTGGATATTTCAACCAAGAAGTATTTTTACTCTAAATCCAAGAAGATAATTAATTAGTTCAAATTTCAACCGAGTAGTTAAACTTTCAACTGAAATTATTAGTCTTAAAGGAAGAGATGAATTTTTAAAATAAATGATAATTTTGCAACAAAAGAAAAGTAATTTTTATGAATTAGTTTAAATTTCAACCAAATAGTTGAATTTCCGTCTTGAAAAAAAATGTTTGAACCAAAAATTGAATAGTTACATTTTCAGTTCAAGAAATTAATTTTTAAGGAATAACAAAAAAAATGGAAATTTTTAACAAAAGAGTTAAATATTCAACAAAAAACATATTATTTCCAAATCAAAAACAGTTGAAATAAATTTGAAAAGACAAATTTTCAGCTAAATAGTTGAATCCTCATGGAAAACAGATTAATTTTCAATAAAAAAGTTGAATTTTCAATCAAAATTTTTCAGTCCAGAAATACAAAAATGGCAACCAAATTGACCCCCATGAAGTTGGCCCCCCAAAGTTCACATTTTTTTAATTTTATTTTTACATACGTTTGTACGTCGTTTGTACTGCTTGTACCCTCTTGGTTATCAAATAAGGGTAAAAATTTATTTCGGGGGGCTAACTTCACGCATCCCCCAGAAATTAAAATTTCTCAAATTTTCTTTTTGCATACGTTTGTACTGTTTGTACATTTCACATTTTCGTTTGTACCCTCTTGGTTGCCGAGATAGAGACAAATCAAAATTTCGTGCCTGCCCCCCGAAATTTTAATTTTTCAAATTTTCTTTTTGCATACGTTTGTACGTCGTTTGTACTGTTTGTAAATTTCATATTTTTGTTTGTACCCTCTTGGCTGCCCAGATAGAGACAAATCAAAATTTCGTGCCTGCCCCCGAAATTTGAATTTTTTAAATTTTCTTGTTGCATACGTTTTGTACGTCGTTTGTACTGTTTGTAAATCTAATTTTCTATCTATTTTACATGGAGAATCTTCAGACCTATTTCCGTTAAGAGTACTAGCGGTAGATTTTTGGGATTTTTAAATATTATCGTGTGGTTGGAAGCATATTTTGGACTTTTCTGAAGGTTAATTTTGTCACCATTATCAGCTAAAAATGGATTGTCCTATTTAAGTGGGTGTGGTGAGCCCACACTTGTAGTTATTTACTACAAGAAACTATCCACCTAGAAACACTATCCAAAATCGGGTAGTGTCACGCCTACCCTGAAAGGGAAATGGCTTAATGGTATACATGCATCTTCGGACCTGTTTCGTTAAGGATACTAGGGACGGATTTTTGAGATTTTTTAACATTATTATGTTATAATTTTGTGAATATTATCAGCTTAAAAAATTATTGTCAGCTTTACGTGGAGAATCTTTTGACATGTTCCTTCAGGAATACAAGGGGTGGATTAAAATTTTTTTTTTAATATTACTACGAGGTTACAAGCATACTTTGGACATTTCTGAAGGTCAATTTTGTGAATATTATCAGCTAACAAAATTATGGTCACTTTCAATTGGATAATCTTTTGGGCATGTTTCGTTAAGAGTACTAGGGTTAGATTTTTGTTAATTTTAAATATTATTATGGGATTAGAAGCTTATTTTTGACTTTTCTGAAGGTTAATTTTCGGACCATTATCTGCTAAAAAATTGATTGTCTGTTTTACGTGCAGAATCCTGGAACCTGTTTTGTTATGAATACTAGGAGCGGATTTTTAGGATTTTTGAATATTAATATTGGGTTGCAAGCATACTTTGGAATTTTTTGAAGGTCATTTTGGTGAATATTATCAACTGAAAAATTTATTTCCTGTTTTACGTAAAGAATCTCTGGACCTATTTCGTTATGAATGCTTGGGGTGGATGTTTGGGATTTTAGAAATATATTATTCGGTTGCAAGCATACTTTGAATTTTTCTGAAAGTCAATTTGTGACCGTTAGTAACTAGGAAATTTATTGTCTGTTTCACATGGAAAATCTTTGGACCTGTTACATTAATAATACTAGGGGAGGATCTCTTGGGCTAACTTAATAATATTATAGGGTTAAAAATATAACCTGGAAATTCCTAAATGTGACTAGATTGAAATTTCCAAATTTCTTAACTGTTTTCCATGGAGGATGTGCCAAGCTGTTTCGTTAAAAGTACTAGGGATGGATTTTTGGGATTTCTGTATCTGCGCAACCAAGAGGGTACAAACGAAAACGCTAGATGTACAAACAGTAAAAACGACGTACAAACGTATGCAAAAAGAAAATTTGAAAAATTCAAATTTCGGGGGCAGGCACGAAATTTTTATTTGTCTCTATCTGGGCAACCAAGAGGGTACAAACAAAAATATGAAATTTACAAACGGTACAAACGACGTACAAACGTATGCAAAAAGAAAATTTGAAAAATTCAAATTTCGGGGGGCAGGCACGAAATTTTGATTTGTCTATATCTGGGCAGCCATGAGGGTACAAACGAAAATATTGGAGGTACAAACAGTACAAACGACGTATAAACGTATGCAAAAAGAAAATTTGAGAAATTTTAATTTCGGGGGTATGCGTGAAGTTAGCCCCCCGAAATCAATTTTGCCCCTTATTTGGTAACCATGAGGGTACAAACGAAAGTGTTGAATGTACAAACAGTACAAACGACGTACAAACCTATGTAAAAATAAAATTTTTGAAATGTGAACTTCGGGGGGCCAACTTCATGGGGGTACCAAATTGTTAAATTTTTTAAGCAAGAAATAAGAGTATTATGCAAAACTGCTGAATTTTCAATTCAAAAATATGAATTTTCAAAACAAAAAGTAAATAAGTAAAAAAAATTTAGTTTAAAAGTAAATTTCTTGTTGAAAATTCATCATCATGGTTGGAAATTCAACTACTTGAATTAAAGTTGAACTACTTTGTTAAAAATTAATTTTTATTTAAATTCACCTCTTCGGTTAAAAACTTAAATCTTTTTGTGAAAATTTATTTTTTTGGTAGAAAATTAATCTTCTTTGTTGAATATTTATCTGTTTGGTTGAGGATTCAACTACCTTTTTAAAAAATATTATTTTTTCGTTAAATTCAACTGGTTAAAAAATTCATTTCTTTCCAAGTTGAAAAGTAATTTTTCTAACTGAAAATTCAATTTGGAACTCTATCTTTGAAAATTCATTTTTTTCTTGAAGATTCATCATTTTAGGATTTTGAATTTGATTTTAATCTAATTTAATATTCCCAAATTTTAACTTATTCATCATCATTTTTTTGGTTGAGAATTAATTTTTTTGACTGAAAATAGAAATATTCCATTTTTGAGTAAAAGTTGATGTATGTAATTGAAAAATGACCTTTTCTAGTCAAAAATTGAACTATTCAGTTAAAAATTCACGTACTTTGTTGAAAATAAGTCTTTTTTACAGAAAATCAATTTTCTTCTCAAAATTGTCGAAAGAAGTTTTTTTTATGACTTTATAATATTTTGAAAATAGGTTTGTTATAGTAAAGTTTTTTCATTAACATCATTAAAAATTGATACCAGAATATAAAAGATTTCTTGACTTTACACGAATCGATTGACCTATCTTGATACATTTTATTAAAGTATATATTATATGTATATATATTTAAATTATAAACAAAATCGATTTTTATAATAATAATATTATCATTCACATAATTAAAAGTTGATGCAAAAACGGTAAAGATTCCATGTTCATGCGAGAGTAGAAAAAACTTCTTGATACGAGCCGTTCTGCTTGACCTATTTGTATTTTGTTATTTTCACTTGCTCTATGAGAAAGCATTGTTAAAGTAAAAATTGCTAAAGTTAATGTTTTTTGTGAGTTTTATAATTTTTTTATTAAAAATAATGTTTTTTATTTGGAATGACATCATCATTCTTAGTATCATAGAAAAACTGTTTCTTTCCGATATCTGATTTTTAACATGACAAATACCTTAAGTAATTAGAGTTTTTAACATTTGTAAAGCTTTATACAACATATTATTTATTGAATCAAAACAATCATAGAAAAGATAAGAACGTCTTAAAAGAAAAGAAAGTATGAAAGCTTCATGAGAACTTGGCAAATACAGATTTACACAACATAGGTTGATTGTACTGATAATAATCTGTACTTAAGGCCATGTGATGTGTGGATCACGTGACCAGATTCCTATCTTACCGGCACTTTTTTTATTTCCTAACTTATTTTCACACGAAGCACCACATCGAGTTGAAAATTTGGGATACTCAATAAGAAGCACTAAGAAAGGTGGGTCTCGTCCTGAATTTTTATAATTATGAAAAAAGTTTTTTTTGTAAATAATTTTTTTTTTTGCTTTTTTCATAATTATTAAAATTTAGCACCATACTCACCTTTCTTAGTGCTTCTTATTCAGTATCCCAAATTTTCAACTCGATGTGGCTATTCGTCTGAAAATAAGTTAGGAAATAAAAAAAGTGTCGGTAAGGTAGGAATCTGGTCACGTGACCCACTCGTCACATGGCCTTAAGATACGAAAGTATCTTATTTATCAGTAGAAGGACAGAGTACAAATTTGATTGAATTACGTTTTTAATTTAAAACAGTTTTCCACGTCGCAGTTTTCACCACAGAAGCAGAAACTGATGAGGTCGGCAACCAATCAGTAGCGTCGATTGTAAATAGAATTCTTTACGAAATCTGGCTAAGAAAATGAAGATTCTTATCAGCTCTCTGCTCCTTACAATCTCGGTTTTTCTACATTTCGGTGGTAAGTGTACGCAATATAATATAAATCTCAATGTAAATATGAATATTACAGATTACGAAAAGTATTTTTTTATTGTTAAGCTAAAATTCAAAATACACAATTATTGGACCCTTTTAAATTAACATCTGTTAGATTAAAAAATGCTTTGACTTGCGTTCTGTCAATTTCAAACACTTACAATTTTCAGTTGCTGAATTTGTATAGCTCGAAATTGAAATTGTTTATTTATATTTTCCGAATATCGAAATTTTAAAATTTTTCTGTTTGCGATTATTTCAGTTAAATTGTTATATATGAACTCAAAAAAGGGTTTCTTATTCTATATAATATTTTTTTGCAAATGTTTAACTATTATACACTCCAGGTCCCAAAGAAGCCGGTCCGGTTTTGTAATTCCTAGAACTGGTGGCCCATGCAGTTTCTCAGTGGGCAGGGCGAGAGACGTTTGCGACTCCCGCCTCGGAAGGGCCGCAGTGCGCGAGTACTCAGTCCAGTATATTGCGCAATATTATGCATACCAAATTGGAAACGGTTCAGGCGGCTCTGACAGTTCACGTTCCAAGGGTACCGATTTAGTAACAAGGCCATTGCGAGAAAACTGCCGAAACTGTTATTGTTTGGGATTTGGAGTGTATTAGGGTTTCGTAGCCCTGAACGAAAACCCATATAGTTTCAGTTTGGTGTCCGTCCGTCGTACTTCCTTCCAAGATGTGGAAGTGAGGGTAAATGAGAGATGGGAAAGTAGGAGAAGCGAGAGGAGAAGTGAGGGGAAATGAGAGAAGGGGAAGTATTTGTGAGGGATGGGAACTACGAGAAGGGAATCTAGGGGAGTGACGGAAAATGAGGAGTGGGGAACTAGGTAGAGTGTGTGGTAATGATGGAAAGGGAACTAGGAGAAGTGAGGGGTAGTGAGGGGAGGGAAAGTAGGAGTAGTAAGTTTAGGTGAGGGAAAGTAGGGGAAATGATTAGAAATTATGGAGAGTAGGGATGGAAAAGTGAGAGCAGGGTAAGCGAGGTATTAATTTAGATCTGATACGGACGCCATAGTGGGGCGAAATGAAAAAACGATGTTCAAAATAACCTGCAGGTCACAATTCTTCATCGATTTCCATTTTTTTTTTCAAAAAATTCAGCATTAAATTCTGAAAAGATCTGTCGAGGCTGATTCTTGAATGCTCTTTTCTTTAAATTTTTATAAAGTTGCAAATAGCGAAAAAAATGTTGATTTTTTGAATTTTTCTTTTTAATTCTCTGTGAAAGTTTTTTTCAGTGGCATCAGCCCTCAGGTTTTTGTAGGCAGAAACAAACCGAATTTTCTTCCGATTCTTTTTGAATCGCATTGCCTGTGATGCATATTGATGTATTTTTGTCTTAGATATTTTTGTCTTGATATTTCTTAAATTTATCAACAATTATTATAAACAAATGCATGATTTGAACTGTTTTAGGCAGAAACGAACCGAACTTTTTTCCGATTGTCTTCGAATCACATTGCCTGTGATGCACATTGATGTGTTTTTATCATCTGAAACAATTTGTTAAATTTATCAACAATTATTATAAACAAATGCATGATTTGAACAGTTTTAGGCTTAACTAACCGAATTTTTTTTGATTATCTTCGAATCTCGTTGCCTGTGATCCACATTGATGTATTTTTGTCATCTGATATGATTTGTTAATTTTTTTCAACAATTGTTATAAACAAATGCATGATTTAAACAGTTTTAGACAGAAACAAACCGAATTTTCTTCCGATTGTTTCCGAATCTCCTTGATTGTGATGCACATTGATGTTTTTTTGTCATCTGATATAATTTGTTGAATTTATCAACAATTATTATAAACAAATGCATGATTTAAACAGTTTTAGGCAGAAACGAACCGAATTTTCTTCTGATTGTCTTCGTATCTCGTTGCCTGTGATGCACATTGATGTATATTTGTCATCTGATATAATTTGTTAAATTGATCAACAATTATTATAAACAAATGCATGATTTTAACAGTTTTAGGCAGAAATAAAACGAATTTTTTTCCGATTGTCTAAAAAAATCTCATTGCCTGTGATCCACATTGATGTATTTTTGTCATATAATTTGTTGAATTTGTTAACAATTATTATAAACAAATGCATTATTTGAACTGTTTTAGGCAGAAACGTATCGAATTTTTTTCCGATTGTCTTTGAATCACATTGCCTGTGATGCACATTGATGTGTTTTCATCATCTGAAATAATTTGTTAAATTTATCAACAATTATTATAAACAAATGCGTGATTTGAACAGTTTTAGGCAGAAACGAACCGAATTTTCTTCTGATTATCTTCGAATCTCGTCGCCTGTGATGCACATTGATTTGTTTTTATCATCTGATATAATTTGTTATATTCATCAACAATTATTATAAACAAATGCATGATTTGAACAGTTTTAGGCAGAAACGAACCGAATTTTCTTCTTATTATCTTCGAATCTCGTTGCCTGTGATGCACATTGATTTTTTTTTGTCATCTGATATAATTTGTTAAATTCATCAACAATTATTATAAACAAATGAATGATTTGAACAGTTTTAGGCAGAAACGAACCGAATTTTCTTCTGATTATCTTCGAATCTCGTTGCCTGTGATGCTCAATGATGCATTTTGTAGGCAATTAGACGGGAAGACAATCAGAAAAAAATCGTTTTATTCCTGCCTAAAACTGTTCAAATCATGCATTTGTTTATAATAATTGTTAATAAATTTAACGAATTATATCAGATGACAAAAATACATCAATGTGCATCACAGGCAATGCGATTCGAAAAGAATCGGAAGAAAATTCGCTATGTTTCTGCCTAAAACTGTTCAAATCATGCATTTGTTTATATTATTTGTTGATAAAGTTAACAAATGATATGGGATACCACATTTTCACGATCACATTTCACCTTGTTGCTCTGAACGAGCGATTTCGATGCATAAATATACTTCACAAAACCATAATCCATCATACTGACTATTTGTTGCAAATATTTGTTCATAACAAATAATTCAAAATGTCAACAAATTTTTTTTTCTACCGACCTTTGTACATCAAACCTAAGGGCTGATGCCACTGAGAAAATTTTTCACAGAGAATTAAAAAGAAGAATTTAAAAACTCAACATTTTTTTCGCTATTTGCAGCTCTATAAAAATTTAAACAAACAAAAATTCAAAAATTGGCCTCTAAAGATTTCTTAAGAATTTAATGCTGAATTTTTTGAAGAAAAAAAATTAAAAATCGATGTAGAATTGTGAGCTACAGGTTATTTTGAACATCGTTCTCAAACCTTGAAATCGCAATTTTTCAAGTTATGGAGCGGGAAAGGAAAATAAAAAAAGTATTTTTTTTTTTTTGGAAACGGCTGAATTGATGTTAACTAACAAAATATATGCTGTAAAACTCAATGCGAAACTTAAAAAAAAAAGATTCTGACAAAGAAAAAAGGTGAAAATTTTGTTTGGCAATCTTGAAAGTTTTGGTAAACCATAATCTCCTTCTCCGATTAATTTAGAAAAAAAATATGTTGAAGCAGACAACTTAATAAGAGTTAAAAAATTGAAGGTGTCACTTTGAAACATAACGTCAAAAAAAATTTTGAAACATTCAAAAAATTTTTTTCCGTGTTTTCGCTCAGAATTTTTTGAAATTTTTTTCTTTCTAACATACGTATTTTGTTCATCAGAATTGGTTCATTCCTCAACAAGAAAATAAAAAATGCCTTTTTGAATTTTAAATCTAATACAATAATAATAACCAAAATGTAAATATTTAATTGAGTAAAGAAAAATTAGAATATTCTATAAAAAAATGATTTTCTTGAAGTGAATGTGGTAAAGGTTGAAAAAACCAATTAAATGTTTCAGCTTGATTTGCATACATTTGATATTCAATTATTGCAGTAAAAAATATTAGGAAGAAATGCAGGCAGCAGGAATCGAACCCAAGCTTTCCGGCTACACCTTCGGAGTGCTACTGCCTGAGCTAAGTGAGAATGGCTGCAAAGTTTATCTCATTTCTTTGGCATATTAGAACTTTGGTAATGACCTATTACTGGGAGCACTATGAATAAAAACAGTTCTGAAATTGTTTCATTTTCTGTGCTTCACTTTAGAATTGTTGAGTGCTTAATTGTGACATTGATTTTTAATCTTTTTCTAAAAAATAGATTTGTCACGAAACTCTCGAAAGCATTGTTGTCGTTTTTCCTCAATGCCGATTGGGTAATTTGAAAAACTCGAAGGAAGGAATGTTACCAAATTCACACACATATGTAATTAAGAATTGTGTTTCCGTTGAAGGGCACTGACAAATAAATGTCACGTTTGTGTGCATAATAGAACTGACAAAAATTTAAGATTTATTATTGTAAAATTTTATAATTACATTCTCAGTTTAAATAATTAATTTTCAATCGAGAAAAATGGAATTTTCAACAAAGTAGTTAAATTCTCATTCAAACTGATGAATCTTTCATAGAACAAAATTAATTCTCAACAAAAAGTGTTATTGTTATATTACAAAAAAATTGATATTTTCACCGCAAACTACTTTTATTTTCAACAAAAAAACTGTTGAATTGAACCAAAAATTAAAAACTCTCATTCAAAATGTCGAGCTTTTACGTCATGAAGACTACTTTTTGAAAACAAAGTTATATTTATAACAAAAAAAAATGCATTTCTACCTCAATAATTGCATTTCTGAAGAAAAAAAAGAAATTTGTTTTTACAAAATAAGTGAATTTTCAAGTTAAAAAGATCAATTTTCTAGCAAAAATAAAGTAGCTACATTTTTCGTGAAAAAAAAAATAATTTTCTACAACAACAAGAAACGAATTTTCAACAAATTTGGTTAAATTTCATACCGAAGAAATAAACTTTTAACTAAAATGGTGACTCTTCAAACAAAAAAAATAAATTTTCAAGAAAATAAATGAATTTTTAACTAAAAAAGATGAATTTAAAAAAAAATAGAATAGTCTCATTTTAAGTTAGTGAAATAAGTTTTTAAATAGATAAAATAAATTCTCAACAAAATTGTTAAATTTTCAATCAAACAAATGAATTTCCAACCGAAAAAATGTAATGGTTATACAAAAAAAGTTGACAAAAAATGGAATAGTTAAATTTTTAGTTAAGAAAATTAATTTTTAATCAAAAAATTAATTTTCAATAAAAAAAAACTAATTTTCAACCAAAGAAATGCACTTTCAACCAAAAAGATTAATTTTCGAACAAAAAAGAATAATTTTAAAGAAAATACATGAATTTCCAACACAAAATTTTAATTTTCAATAGAATTTTTAACCTAATAGTTGAATTTTCAACCAAATGAATGAAGTTTTAACTAAAAAACATAAATTTTTAACAAAGAATAGAAGAGATTAATTTTCAGTTAGAGAAATAAATTTTCAAGCAAATAAAATAAATTTTCAACGAAATAGTTATATTTTCAACCAAACAAATGAATTTTTAATCGTAAAGATGTCATGTCTATAGAAAAAACATTTGAAGAAAAATGGAATAGTTAAATTTTTAGTTAAAAAAATTAATTTTTAATTAGAAAAAAAAAGATTTTAAATTAAAGAAATGAAATTTCAAACAAGAAGATTAATTTTACACAAAAAACAAATCATTTTTAAGAGAATACATGAATTTTGGTCCAAAAATTTGAATTTTCAATGGAATTTCCAACCTAATAGTTGCATCTTAAATTTTTAGTTAAAAAATTGATTTTCAATTAATAAAACTAATTTTCGCGCAAAGAAATTGAATTTCAATCAAAAAGATTAATTTTCTATCACAAAAAGACAAATTTTTCACAAAATGGATAAATTTTCAACTAAAAAACATAAATGTTCAACAAAGAATAGAATAGTTTCATTTTCAGTTAGAGAAATACATTTTTAAGAGAATAAAATACATTTTTAACGAAATAGTTAAATTTTTAACCGAACATATGAATTTTTAACCAAACAAATGAATTTTCTACCAAAAAAGATTGAATATCAGTAGAAGAAAAAAATCGAAAGAAAATTAAGTTAAATTTGTAGTTAAAGAAATTAATTTTCAATGACAAAAAAAACTAATTTTCTACAAAACGAATAATTTTTCAACTTAGAAGATTAATTTTCTACTAATAAAAAAAAGAATTAATAAAATACATGCATTTTTAACTAAAAAGGTTAATTTTCTTTTAAAAAAAGACAAATTGCAACAAAATAGATGAATTTTTAACTAGAAAATATACATTTCCAACAGAAAATAGAATAGTTTGATTTTCAGATAGAGTAATAAGGTTTTAAGCAAATATCTTAAAATTTCAAAGAAATATTTAATTATTTAAGGAAACAAATGAATTTTCTACCGAAAAGAATACATTTCTTTAATAAAAAAATTTTCAAAACAAAATTTAGTTAACTTTTTATCTAAAAAAATTATTAAAAAAAAAAACAACTAATTTTCAACCAAAGAAAGAATTGTAAGTAGAAAAAATTGTCATTCAAATGCATCGTTTCAAATAGGAAATGTTGCTAAATTTAAATGATAAAAGAAGTCAAAGTAATAGAAAACATATCATTCGCATTAAACAGTGCCTTGTTCAGGTTTGCGACAATATCCCAATTTCTAAATTCATTTAGGTATAAAACCAACTACACACCTAGAATATTAATAATGTTAATACAAAATAAAAAAAAGTTCATGAATTTTCATCTAAAAAAAACAATTTTCAACCAAAATTATAATAGCTAAAATGTCAGAAAAATAAATGTTCAACCACAAAAAAAAATGAATTTTCAAAAAAAAAAAAAAAAAAAAAAAAATGTTTTTTTTATTTTAAAAAAAAAAAGATTTTTGAACCAAAAACATAAGAACTAAATTTTCAGTCAAGACAATCAATTTTTAATCAAAAAAATTAATTCTCAACAAAATAATTCAATTCTAAAATATAAAAGATAAATTGACAAACCAAAAATATAATATTTCAATTCGCAGTTAGAAAAGTAAATTTAGAAAAAATGAGTTTTCAGCAACATTAATTAATTTTTGATTAAAAATATAAATTGTCAAGCAAAAATTGAATAGTTATATCTTCAGTTAAAAAAATTAATTTTTAATTGAAAGGAAACGAATTTTCAACCAAAGAAATTATGTTTTAAACACAATGATTAATTTTCAACAGAAAATATGAAATTTTGTCCAAATAGTGGTTTTTCCAATCCGAAAGATGAATTTGCTACCAACAAAAAACGAATTTTCAACTAAATAGTTTTTTTTTCAGTAAAAGAAATGAATTCTTAACAAAAAATAGAATAGTTAAAAATAGGTAAATTTTCCAGCAAAGTTTTCAACAAAAAGGATGAATCTTCAACTAAAAAAAATTAAATTTGCAACCAAATACATGAATTTCAAACTAAAAGATAAATTTTCTACCTAAAATAACGTAGAATAATTTTCAGTTCGTGAAATAAATTTTCAAACAAAAAACAAAAGAATTTTCAACCAAAGAAATTAATTTTTAACCAAAAAGGTGAAATTTCAGCTAATGACAGTACTCTTTCGCCAAAAAAACGGATTTTCAACAAATAGCTAAATTTTCACTGGAAACAGATCAATTTTCAACTAAAAATAGAATAGTTCAACCAAGAATATCCATAAAAATGGAAGTTATATTACCAGTTGAAAACATTAATTCTACATGAGACAAATCTCATTTTCAAACAAAAAGATCAATTTTCACATTTCAACCAATAAGATTAATTTTTCAACAAAGTACATGAATTTTCAACCAAATATTTGAATTTTAAAAGGAATTTCAAACCAAAAGGATGAATTAGTCACCAAGAAGATTGAATATTCGCCGACGAAATTCGAGTTTTCAATAAAATACAGACAGGAATTTTGAACCAGATATTTGAATTTTCAACTTAAGGAGATAAATTTTAAACCAAACATGTACGAGTTAAATTTTCAGTAGAAGCAATTAACCTTCATCTAGAAAACATGATTTTCAAACAAATAATTGAATTTATAACAAAAGGAGGGGGTTTCAACTAAAATGATGAAACATCAACCAAATAAATGAATTTTTAACAAAGTAGTTCCACTTCCAACTAAGTAGTTGAATTTTCTACCCAAAAAAATGAATTTATACGAAAAATATTTGAATTCATTCAAAAAATATGAATTTTCAACAAAATAGTTTAAATTCTCATCCAAAACAGATTAACTTTCAACCAAATATTTGCTATTTTTAACCATAATTTTTTTTAGCACTCAATAATATATTAAAAATTGTTTTGTTTTTTTTTTATAGCAAAACTTTTTTCATTAGCATAATTGAAAGTTGATGCAAGGATATAAAAGATTCCTTGGTTCGAGACGAATCGATTGACCTATCCTATTGATACATTTTATTAAAGAGTAGGGAAGTTATGGTAATTTATATATATTGAAAATCGTTTTTTTATAGTAAAACGGTTTTCATTAATATAATTTAAAGTTGATGCAAGAACAGAAAAGATATGTTGATTCGAAAGGAATCAATTGACCTATAATATTAATACATTTTATTGAAGAGTAAGGAAGCTATGGTAATGCATAATATTTGGAAATATGGTTTTTTAAAGTAAAATTTTTTTCTTCAACATAACTCAAAGTTGATGCAAGAATATAAAAGTTTCCTTGGTTCGAGACGAATCGAACGACCAGCAATACGAATACATTTTATTAAAGAGTAGGGAAGTTATGGTAATTTTTATGTTTTTAAAATCGATTTTTATAGTAAAAATTTTCTCATTCTCATAATTTAAAATTGATGCAAGAATAGAAAACTTGTGTTGATTCATAAAGAATCGATTGAGCTATAACATTGATACATTTTATCGAATAATGGGGAAGTTATGGTAATTTATATATATATTGAAAATCGTTTTTTTTATAGTAAAACTTTTTGTATTTATAATTCAAAGTTGATGAAAGAACAGAAAAGATGTGTTGATTCGAGACGAATCGATAGAACTATAATATTAGTACAGTTTATTGAAGAGTAAGGAAGCTATGGTCATGTATAATATTTGGAAATACAGTTTTTTATAGGAAAATTTTGTTCTTCAACACAATTTAAAGTTGATGCAAGTAGATAAACGTTTATTTTTTAGCCTGCTGGCCTTAAAAAGTTGACTTGCTTACACTTCCATTTTTTTACAGAATTTTTTTCAAACTAACATCCTTCCACACCTTATCTCTAACGCCGCTCGCTCTTATCGTCTTGCGTTCCTCGCTTCTCCTCGCCTCGCACGCATGTCCCTACTTTCTCGCTTTGCCTCGCATTACCAAACTCTGCCTCCGCGGCTTATACCTAATACTTACCTACTATTTACAATATTTACATTTACTTATATTTACTTCCTCCTCTATTTACAATCTTTCCTTCTCCATTCCTCTTCCTCCTTCCTTCTCTTCTTCTTCATCTTACCCAAGACTCCCTTCACCCATGCTACTGCCCTTTCGTCCCCCCTTTCATGCATCAACACCTCCATGCTTATCCCACTCCTTTCCATCTCT
Organism: Andricus curvator; assembly: GCA_932195095.1. NCBI lineage: Eukaryota > Metazoa > Arthropoda > Insecta > Hymenoptera > Cynipidae > Andricus > Andricus curvator. Next base: position 830,994 of record CAKNYM010053150.1, on the reverse strand, counting down.
ACGCACTCCTACAACCATTGCTCCACTCTTGCTTCCCCCTTCCCACAAAGTACACGCATGCTCTTTTCCCTAGCAAGCCAGAACCTGTTAGAACCCTCCATGCACCCAGATCTCATCCTCGTTATAAGCTCCTGACTTCCTTTCTCTCCTTTCTCACACAAATATTGCGCTCTCGCCCTTGGCATAATCCACACATAGTTCCCATTAAACCTTGTCTCTCTTATTCTCCCTTCCCCTGCGGTCTTCTCTCTCTCGATGCCGTTTTTCTTAACCAACTCATATACCTTCCTTCCTTCCTCATGCATCCTTCTCACTTCATCCATCTTCAGTCCATTCGTTCTAAAATACCTTTCTCTTTCAACCTCCATCTTCCCACCCCCTCGCCTGTTCTCCTTCTCCCACCAACACTCCCTGACCAGCTTACTTCCCCCCTCTTCCAAAAATTTCTCGTCATATTTACACGCCCGACTCCCCGCTAGAATCCCTACACTTGTTCTCCCCGTCTCCTTCCTGACAATATAATTAGGCGTGTTCCTTGCCAGCCCCAGTGTCTACTTTACATACCTTTCCTGTGTCCTATTTACCTCTTCGCTTTCCTTACACCCCACACCTCTACTCCATACAATAGCACACTCATCACTAGTGAGTCAAACAATTTCATTCTCCTTCCAAAATCATCTGCGAATAACTTATTTCCCAACCCCCACACCTGTCTCATCATCACATTTGCCCTCCTCACTCTTTCTTTTATGTGGCCATCCACTCCGCCATTCCTCCGAAACGAGAAGCCCAGGTACACAAACTCTTTCACCTCCTGCACCGCCTTTCCCTTTCCCTTCCACTTCTACTCCCCTCCCTTATCCCTTCCCCTCCTTTTCCGAACACCATAACCTTGGACTTTTCCGCATTCAGTTCTAAGCTGTTCTTATCCAGGTATCTTCTCAAGCTCTTCATCATTTCCTTTAAGGCTTCCTCGCTTTTTGCCAACAACACTATGTCATCTGCATACGCTAGTGACCAAATTCTAACCTCTCCTATCCTGACTCCTCCTACCCCTTCGGCCTCCAGCTTACTTTCCATATCCGCAATCAAAATCGCAAAAAGTGTTGGGGTAAGCGGACACCCTTGTCTTAACCCCCTATCCATCCAGAATCCCTCCGAAATCCCCTGCCCTCCTCTTACCTTATCTTTGGTCTCTTCATATATCTCCCTTACCCTCTCTATCAGGCCTCTCTCCACTCCCTTATCCTCCATCGCCTCCCACAACCTCCCCCTATCCACCGACGGAAACGCGCCTTTTAGATCCACAAAAAACGCGTACACTCTCGACCCCTTCTTCGCTAATTCTCTATCCACTACGTGCTGCAGAACGTAGATATTGTCGATAGTACTCCTACCTGCACTAAAGCCCGCCTGCGTCTCCGGCAATATTCCTTTCCCCTCGACATCCTTCCGCAGCCTCTCCGCCACCACCATCGCGTATACTTTATACGCCGTATTCAATAGCGTAATCCCTCTATAATTTTCCTGCCTATCCTCATCTCCTTTCTTATACAGATGCACTACTAACCCTTCTCTCCAACCTTATGGGAATCCCTCCCCCTCCACACTTTCTTCACTACCTCCTTCAGCCTCTCCCTAACCTCTTGTGTACTAAACAGTCATGCTTCGTTCTCTACCCCATCCAGCCCTGCTGATTTTGACCTTCTTAACTTCCTTATCTGTTTCTCTATCTCCTCGTCATTCAACTCCTCCATCTCTGCCTCCGCCGTTCTACTACTCCCACCATCTCTCTTCCTTGAAACCGAGCCCTGAAATGATTCTTTAAAAAACTTCTTCCACTCCTCACTCCCTATCTTCTCGCTTATCCCTACTCTACGCTTCCTAAACCTATTTATTATTTTCCAGACGTCCCCCTCTGTCTTAAGTACAGAAGTATAGAAAAGTTGTGTTGATACAAGAAGAATCGATTGACCTATAATATTGATACATTTTATTGAAGAGTAAGGAAGCTATGGTAATGCATAATATTTGAAAACATGGTTTTTTATGGTAAAACTTTATTCACTAACAGAATTCAAAATTGATGCGAGAACAGAAAAGATTCCTTGATTCGAGGCAAATCGATTTATCTATAATATTAATACACTTTATTGAAGATTGAGGAAGTTATGCTCATTTATAATATTTGAATCATCTGTTTCAAACAGAAAAACTTTTTTGATCGACATAATTCAAAGTTGACGCATGAATAGAAAAGACTTTTTGATCAAAAATTATCAAATGGAATAATTCTGACAATTTTTATAAAGGAATCATAAAGTTGGGAAAGGGATAGTGTACGACAGAACTTTTTCCTTTCTTTTTCCAGCTCGAAAAATTATCATTCCGAATACAAAACTTGATTTGTCTTTGTATTTAAATTTTTTTTTTATTATTTGGTAATTTTGTATTTTTTGTAAATTTCTATTTTAAAATTGATCAAAATGAACACTTTGGTTAGTCTATTATTTAAAAAATAACTAATGCTTCCTCTATGAGGAAGCAAATACATTCGCTAACGGGAAGGAAAGTGCTCGTGAAATGAGCGCCATATAATTATAAATAAAAATAAAGTGGAAACACTCGAGATTTAATTCACAGCTAGTTGTAAAAATGTATGTACTACTTATGATATATATTTGCTTAAAATATAAATGCTTTGAATTCTCTTCAATGCTCTATAAATGCTCTGTTCGAGCTTAAATGCTGAGCATATATTCTCGAGAGGATTGGCTCAACATAAATTCTCGAGCATTCAAGAACTCTAAGCGCGCTCGATGTTCTAGTATTCTTAAAATAAAAAACCTTCGTTTTCTTTTTACAGAATTGAATGCTTCGGGATTAAGGAGAGTATTTTCATCCCGGACCACGCCAATACTAATGATTAACCAGCCAACCGGCCCAGATACCGAGGGCCCAGCACACAGGAATATCCCTTATGGGGACCGCGTCATTGGGTTGTGGCTAGATCATCAAGATCCAACAAGAGTTGTGAAAGCTGACTATTTCGGAAATTATGATCCATCTCCATCATATATTGTCAGTTGTGATTTTTTCGTTAAACTTATTGAGGTAGGAGACTGGAAAGTTGTGGGATATTTAAAAATGAATGGATCAATTATCGGAGTCCGAGCACCAAACCCAAATGGTAAATAAATATGGGACATGATTTTTGATATAGGGTAAGGAGGGGCAGTGCCGAACAGTTAACAGTCAATGATTTTTTTAAAGTTAATAAGATGTGGAATTGATCCATTTTTCTCATTTCGAGTCCTACATTATTGTATATCGTATTTGTATAAGTATTAATTACATTAATAGAACAATGATTCGATGATTTAATCATTTTTTACAATCCGTATTTCGTCAACTTCGCCCCCCACCGGAGGGTAAAGGCGACCGCAGCTTTTTATGAAAATCAAAGCATCTAAAAATGGGAAAATATGATGGTTCGTTTCTTTGTGATTTAATGTTCTGGAAAAATTACATTCAAACATATCCAGCAAGAAAAATGAGTTACCAATACCAAAAACCTGCCCTACCGACCGGTAGAGTCCTTTTTTTTCTACCGACCATTTTCTTTAGTAAGAACTTGTAAACAATTATCTTGGTCGCGTTTGCCCCTATGGTGAGGCCTCAATTATTTACGATATTCAATATATTTTGGACTTGAATTACGTTTAATTACTATAATTACATAATCTGATATTGTTTTATCGGTCAAAATATCAAATTTTCATACTGTAAGTATTGCCCTAAATGTTGAGAACTTTATATTTCTGCCAGAGAATCTTACATTCTTTTGTTTTCAAAACTATTTTCCGCATAATTTTTCTTTTACAACGTCAATTTTCAATATTTTAGTAAGTAGCACTATCTTTATAATAAAATAGATTAATTTAATGCAAAGTAGAATTAAAATTGTTAAGTAATAGCGATGTTCTAAGCAAAGTCACATTTACCCCATCGGTCGGCGCTGCCCCTCCTTACCCTACATAGAACCGAGACCCTAGAAAAATCCGGTGCTCACGTCCACACGAATTGATCTATCGAGTTTGAAAAAAGGTTTTATTTTTTTTTTCAATTTTCAGAAATTAAGTAGTATACAGACAATTGTTAGTGCTTCTTTTTGATTTCCCAATTTTTCAACTTGATATCTCGGTTCGTGTGGACCTTATTTTCAAACAAAAAAATCATTTTTGACTTGCCCCAACCTCCTTGTATTGTGTCTGTAAAATTTCCGAAAAAATGCAAAATAGTAGTTTTATCTAAAATTTATGTTAAAAACAGTAAATCCCCTCTATGTCATATGAATGCATTATTTCTCAGAATAAATGATACAGTTCATGATTATTGCTACTAATATATTTCTTTTGAGGATACTTGGCAAATATTTAAACAATTTTTCTTTTGCTTAAACAATTTTTTTTAATATTAGCTTTTCACGAATGAGTAAACAATAAAAATTTTGAAACAAATATTAATTATTTGAACAATTGAAAAAAGTCTAAGAAATACTTGGAAGCTTGCCACATATCAAATCAAAATAATTAATTTAAAAAAAATTAAAACACCATCATTGCTAATTCTATAACTGTCCTAAAATCTGTAAAAATTTGTTTAGCACCCCATATATATATATATATAGCAATTAATCTTCTTGGTTGAAAATTTAACTTTTTTCTAGAAGATTCAACTGTTTATTTGCATTTTTTTCTCTCTTGGCTGAAAAATCTTTGTTAGTTGAAAATTCAAATCATATCAGAAAGTCCTCGTTTTTGGTTTAATTAAACTATTTTTGATTGAAAATTAACTAATTTGGTTGAAAGTTAAACTCTTTTGTTAAACATTAATGTTTTTAACTAAAAATTTAACTATTCAATTTTTTGATGAAAAATTATCTTTTTTAGTTTAAAATTCGTCATTTTTGGTAGAAATTAAACTTTTTGGTTGAAAATCTATCGATTTGGTTGAAAATTAAACTAAGCTGGTAAAAGATTCATTATTTTAGTTCAAAATTCATTATTTTGCTCAAAATAAAACTACTTGGTTAAAAGTCAAACTCTTCCGATGAAAATGAATTTTTTGGTTAAAAATTCATAATTTTAATTAAAATGTATAACTTCGGCTGAAAAATGAACTATTTTTGTTTAATTTTTTTTTCTTTGGCTTAAAATTAATTTTTTTGAATAAAAATTTGACTATTCCAGTTGAAACTTGAGCCTATTTGTTGAATTATTTTTTGGTTGAAATTTAATTTTTTTACTGAAAAAATAACTATTCCAGTTTAATATTCCATCATTTTAGTTTAAAATGTATATGTTTGGTTGAACATCAATTTTTTCAAATAAAAATTTGATTATTCAATTTTTGGTTAAATAATTATCTTTTTTAGTTGAAAATTCTTTATTTTTGGTGGAAATTAATATTTTTGGTTGAAAATTGATCTTTTTGGATGAAAATTTAACTATTCGAGTTAAAGATTCATCACTTTAATTATAAATTCATCACTTTCTTTGAAAATTTAACTATTTTTTGATCATTAGTTTTTTTGGGGTGAAATTTATTTATTTTTAACTGAAAATGTAATTATTATACTTGAATATTCGATTATTTTAGTTGAAAATTTATTCATTTGGTTGAAAATTAATTTTTTAACTCAAAATTTAACTGTTCAATTTTTGGTTGCACAATTATCTTTTTTAGTTGAAAATTCATTATTCTTAGTGGAAAATAATGTTTTTGTTTGAAAATTAATCTTTTTAAATGAGACTTAAACTATTCCAGTAAAAGATTAATTTTAGTTGAAAATTATCTTTTTGGTTTGGAATTCAACTATTCCAGTTAAAGATTCATCACTTTAATTATAAATTCATCACTTTGTTTGAAAAATTAACTATTTTTTGAACATTAGGTTTTTTTTGTTCAAACATATTTATTTTTAACTAAAAATTTATTATTATTATTATTTAATTAATATGCGATTATTTTAGTTGAAAATTCATCTATTTGGCTGAACATTAATTTTTTAACTGAAAATTTAACTGTTCAATTTTTAATTAAAAAATTATCTTTTTTAGTTGAAAAGTCATCATTTTTGGTAGAAATTAATGTTTTTTTTTTAAATTGATCTTTTAGAATGAAACTTCAACTATTCCAGTAGAAGATTCATTTTAGTTGAAAATTAATCTTTTTGGTTTGAAATTCAACTATTACAGTTAGGGATTCGTCATTTTAATTGTAAATTTATCACTTTGTTGGAAAATTCAACTATTTTTTGAACATTAGTTTTTTGTGGTGAAATTTATTTATTTTTAAATGAAAATGTTACTATTATAATTGAATATTCGATTATTTAAGTTGAAAATTCATTCATTTGGTTGAACATTATTTTTTTAAACTGAAAATTAACCTGTTCAATTTTTGGTTAAACATTTATCGCTTTTAGTTGAAAATTCATCATTTTTGGTGGGAATTAATGTTTTTGTTTGAAAATTTATCTTTTTGGATGAAAATTCAACTATTTCAGTGAAAGATTCATTTTAGTTAATTCATCTTTTTGGTTTGAAATTCAACTATTCCAGTTAGAGATTCATCATTTCAATTGAAAATCCATCACATTGTTTGAAAATTCAACTATTTCTTGAACATTAGTTTTTTTGTATTTAAATTTATGTATTTATTTTCAACTGAAAATCTAACTATTAAAATTAAATATTCCAATATTTTAGTTAAAAACTCATCACTTTGGTTGAATATTTGTTTTTTGTTGTTGTAGAAATTCAGTTTCTTAACTGAAAATTGAACTATTCTATTTTTTTTAGTTCAAAATTTAACTATTCAATTTTTGGTTGGAAATTTATATTTTTTAGTTGAAAATTCGTCTTTTCTGGTAGAAAATGAATCTTCTTGATTGGAAATTCATCATTTTGGTTGAAAATTTAACTACTCCAGTTGGAGATTCATCCTTTTAGTTGAAAATTTATCTATTTGGTTGAACATTAATTTTTTAACTAAAAATTTAACTGTTCAATTTTTATTAAAAAAATTATCTCTCTTAGTTGAAAATTCATCATTTTTGGTGTAAATTAATGTTTTTCTTTGAAAATTAATCTTTTTGAATGAAACTTCAACTATTCCAGTAGAAGATTCAGCTTAGTTGAAAATTAATCTTTTTGGTTTGAAATTCAACTATTACAGTTAGAGATTCGTCATTTCCATTGAAAATCTATCACATTGTTTGAAAATTCAACTATTTTTTGAACATTATTTTTTTGTGACGAAATTTATTAATTTTTAACTGAAAATGTACCTATTATAATTGAACATTCGATTATTTTAGTTGAAAATTAATTTATTTGGTTGAACATTATTTTTTTGAACTGAAAATTAACCTGTTCAATTTTTGGTTGAAAATTTATCTATTCTAGTTGAAAATTCATCATTTTTGGTGGGAATTAATGTTTTTGTTTGAAAATTTATTTTTTTTTTTGATGAAAATTCAACTATTTCAGTAAAAGATTCATTTTAGTTAAAATTTATTAAATTCAATTTATTCAGAAAAAAAGGATCTCTCTCTTTTCACTCCACTGGGATTCGAACACCAGATCAACTGATTTCCGGTCAGGTGCTCTAACCAATTGAGCTTCAGAGAGATCAGAGAAAGATTCTGTTTTTCTGATATAAGCTAATTTAGCAAGGTGTTACACATTCAATATTCAAGTAGGAATCTGTATTATCATCGGAGAAGGTAATTATCGATCCGTTGAGAAATCCAATCACACATATGTGAATAATGGAAATCTACAATATCGATCAAAGTTAAATCCTCTAATACAGAAAAATTATTTCGTCATCACAGACTAGATATAGATATAAATTAAAATTTATTAAATTCAATTTATTCAGAAAAAAAGGATCTCTCTCTTTTCACTCCACTGGGTTTCGAACACCAGATCAACTGATTTCCGGTCCGGTGCTCTAACCAATTGAGCTACAGAGAGATCAAAGAAAAATTCTGTTTTTCTGATATACGCTAATTTAGCAAGGTGTTACACATTCAATATTCAATATTCATATTTTTGGTTTCAAATTCAACTATTCCAGTTGGAGATTCATCCCTTTAGTTGAAAATTCATCAGTATGGTTGAAAATACATTTTTTTACTGAAAATTCAACTATTCCATTCTGGATTGTAATTTGATCTTTTTCAGTAAAAAAATTAAACTATATCGTTGAAAATTAATGTATTTTGTTGAAAAATCATCTTAGCAAGCAGAAAATTAATCTTCTCGTTTGAAACTTAATCTCCTTGTTTGAAAATTTATCTCTTTGGTAGAAAATTCAACTATTCCAGTTAAATATTCATAATTTTAATTGAAATTTTTCAGGATAGAATTATGATTGTTTTAAACTCACAAATCTTTATTTTCTTTTAAAGCTCGTCAAAACGATATAGAACCCAGCCCATCAAAATGGTTCATTATTTATTTTGGCAGAGCCTTTAAGGTAACTCTATATCCTGCCACAGGATTTGTGAAAGGAGTTAGCCTGGTACCCCAAAATCTGCATAAAAAACCAGCAAATCAACCTGGTATGGAAACCACAAAAGTTGATTTTGAAAACATACACTTCATTATATTCCATGGGCCAAAAGGAATTTTGGGAGCTGAACTCGACCGGGCACGTCATCCTCGATGGCTGGTGGATTAATCTATACACAAGATTAACAACAACCCTGGTGGAAAAATTTTCAAAAAAAAGTTTCGAAAACTAAAACTATTTTCACAGAAATCTAAAAATAAATGCAATAGATTACAACCAAAATTACAGGAAAGTACAACTTTTTCTATTATTGAGACGAATTTTGTACTTTTTTGTATTCATTTGTACATTGCTGTATTTTATTTTAGTTTTCATTTTCTACAAGAATTTACAACTGCAAGAATCCACAAGAATTTACAGCTATTGCAGCCAAAAAATTTTAAAGAATATTTAATAAGATTTCCAAAATTTTCAAAAAAGAATCTGGATGATTTTGAGATCATTTTTTTACTTTTGCAGGATTTTCAAAAAATTGTAGGAAAAATTCGAGTTTCAAGATAATAAAAATATTGTTAGATTCCTGGAAAATTTTTGAAGGATTTTTTCGAAACAAATTTTTAAGAAAATATTTAACAAGATTCCAGAAGAAAATTTTAATGTATAAATTAATGTTTCTAGCTTAAAATTGCTCAAAATGATATAATTTTGAAAATTTATTAATTTTTGTATTCATTCTTCAATTCTTCAAGAATATTTTTAAAAATATAAATTCTTCAAAATACTCTTCAAGAATATTTCTTATGCTAAGTCGAAAAAGAACAACTTTTTTACTGCAAATAAAAATTGAACAATTGAGAAAGAATTCATCACAGTCATTGAAATTAAAAAATTCAAACTCTTGAAAATAAATTTTTTTGCATTTAATGTTATAAAAACTGCACCGCAAATTAAAATACTTAAAGGTGAATACTTTTGAATTTCAAACTTTTCGAATTAAAGCTTTGAAAAATGTAAATTCAAACGCTCAGTAATTTTTCCGTATAAAATGAAAGCTTTTAAAACTTTTCAACTAAAATTTTTTTTATTAAAAGCCGTTAAACTAAAATTTCAATTTTCAACTTTTATACATTGTACAGTCAAAATATCAAAAAAAAGAAATCCACGCTATCATTTTCAAAGCTATGAATTGAAGAATGAATGAAAAAATTAATAAATTTTCACAATTATATCATTTTAAGCATTTTTAAGCTAGAAACATTAATTTATACATTAAAATTTGTTTTGAAATCTTTTTAAATATCTTCTTGAAAAATAGTTTAAAAAAATAATTTAAAAATTTTCCAGGAATCTAACAATATTTTTATTATCTTGGAACTCGAATTTTTCCTACAATTTTTTGAAAATCCTGCAAAAGTAAAAAAATTACCTTAAAATCATCCAGATTCCTTTTTGAAAATTTTGGAAATCTCATCAAATATTCTTTTGAAATCAAATTTTCAAAAAAAAATTATTGTTAGTTTTTCTAGGAATTTTGATAAAAAATTTTTATTCATTTAAAACCTTTCAAAATACTTAAAAAGCTGATAAATTTTGTGTTTATTTGAAAGTTAATCGATTATTTTCCAAATTAATAATTATTAAATTGTTATTTATTATTGAATTTTTTTTTTTAATTTTCTCGAATATTCTCTTAAGATTAATTTTTCAAAGTAAAAAAATCATTTGAAATTTTCCCAGCAAATATAAGATATTTTATTTATTTTCTCAAAACCTTTAAAGATCCTTAAAAAGCTTCCAAATTTTATTTGGAAATCTTCAAAAATCTGAATTTATTTGTTTATTTTCCGAAAACTTTTGCAGTTTTAAATTAAGTTTGGATCTTCTCAAAACTTGTAAATATCTTTCAAACTAACTAAATTTTTTTCCAAATTAATAAATTGTTTAATTGTTATTTATGCATCAAAATTCAATAATTTCACTTACATATTGAAAATTTGTTAAACAGGACAATTAAAATTGTGACGTAAAAAGCTTTATTTTAACACTCTGAAATATCAACGATTTAAGGCTTTCTATTCAAAATAATTCAGTTTAAAATTGTTTAGTTTTTAATATTTGATTTTTAATTGCTCATTTTGAATAAAAAGTGAAATTTTATTGAAAATTCAAAAAAATGTCTTCCTTAATCAAATAATTTCAAATTAAATGGGTTAAAAATGGAACATTTCAGCTTAAAACAATATTGCAATACGATTCGAAGTTGTATAAGAGTGTTTAATTTTTCAAATTATTTTTTTTCAAATTGGTAAATTGAATCGTCCTGTAAAGTCAATTATTGTTTAATTCTCAATAATTGAGGTAAATAAGCTTAGAAATAATTAGTTAAAGAAAATATCAGTAGGGCTAGACATAAGCCTCAATATCAGTTCGTAGATTAGTTAATGACATATAAAATAAATCAAGCGATATATATATATATATATATATATATATATATATATATATATTTTGTTGTTGTTGTTATTATTGTTATAATAATTTAAAAAAATTACTTATACTTATCAAGGGTGCAAGCCCAAAGAGTTCCAGAGATCGTATTTCCTAACCACTTTTTTGTTTTAGTTGAAAAATAACAAAAAAACATAACTTTTCATATTTGTACTACCTATTTTGTTCTGTTGATTTATATTTTCTAGAAAGCATATAGCATTAGTAGATATCCTCTGCATGAAAAAAATTTTCACTGTCAATTAAAATTTTTAATTTATCTCATTGTTATAAATAAATTAATGGACAAAACTGACATTTTTTGCATTTTCGATGTTTAAATTTATTATATATACCGATATAATAGTTGAATTACGTAATAGTGATAATTAATCATGACAGGAAATTATAAACGAGAATAATTGTCATTGTTATAAATAATTGTCACAAAAAAAATTACTTATAGTGCATTTCTAAACATGGAATATGGTTTTAAACAATTTTCATATAAAAATTAATTCATCTCGTATTTTTGAACATAGACAATTTTATTTTTAGTGAAGTAAATCCTTTTCTTCTTCTTTCTCTATAAAAAAATTATGTGGGGTTTTTGAGAAAATTTATTTGACGATTTTTATAAAAACTGCATCCATTTTTTTTCAATTGCATCATTCTTTGATAGATTGAAAGAACAGGAGTTTCCACGTCGAATAAAAAAACCCCAATGCCTATGCAAATTCGGAAAATACCACATATAAAAATGCTCTAATTTTTTGAGAATTCTCCGGTAATCTTCAAGTGATTTGTAAAATGTTTAAAAAAATTTTTTGATTAACTTGAGAAACACGCTTCCCTTTATTTTCATCAATTATATATTTGAATACAAAATTACAAATTAATTATAATATAAAAAAAAATCGAAATAATATTATCAGTTGTGTTTTATGAAAGAAAAAAAAAACATTCTTTTTAAGAATTGTGAAATAATGAACAAATCATAATTTTTTATATCTGTGCTTCCTTTTTTGTTCTATTGATTTATATTTTCTTCAAGGTAGAGATAATTAAGACATATACTCTACATAAAATGTTATAAGGAAATTGACGGTCAAAACTGACATTTGCCGTATTTACGGTGTTTGAATGCATTATATATATATATATATATATATTGCAACCAGCGGCTTTTGGCCGGGTTAATTATTATTGTTAGTTCA
>CAKNYM010053150.1:779221-793363 GCA_932195095.1 Andricus curvator | reverse complement strand
GGTGAGGACAGTGAAAGGAAACCGAGAGTCTCAATTGGTTGGTGATTCATGCTGAGAAGGTTATCAGCCTTTAGCAGCGTTGTATTTGATAGGAGTTAACTGTATTAATTTGAAGATTCGTTAAAATCATTTAAAATATCACAAAGAACTCGAAAATTCTCTCAAATTAGGAAAGATCTCAATATACCTCATAGTTTTTGAAATACCGTGAAATTTGCTCATAAAAGATGATAAAAAGTCGCGAAAATCTCATGAAATCCTATATTTCTTGAATTCTGAGATCCAAAACGTCCCAAAGTTCCCGGAAAATATTTTCAAATTCTCTCAGATCATTGGATTGAAAATGAAAAATCGCTTATAATGTTTTAAAACAAAGAGAGCATTCAACCAAAATAAATGGATATTGTGTTTTAACGTAATTTAATTTATGACATAAAAAGTGTGTAACCCCCCCCCTCCCCCGCAACAAAAAGAATAGTTCAATTTCAAAAATTTATAATCTTAAAATTTATTTATTTTCAACAAATAAAAGTTATGACTTATCCTGCTGTTTAACTGGGATTCGGCCTTTTGTCTTCAAAGAACTTCTTCATTTTTTGAGTGGTGATTTGGCAAAAGAGAGGGATTGGATAACGTGTTTTCGAGAAAGAAATGACTGAAAAATAATCGTGCAGAAATAGACCGGTTAACTGGGCTTTAGGATTTTATTTTTGAAAGTGAGAAAATCGACCGATCGCGGTGACGCTATAGTTTAGACTGAAGACGCAGGAAATTGCCTTTTTTTTTTGTCCACCATGTGTCCACGTTGGAAAAATACGAAAAAGAAGAATCTAGACTCCTTAAATTTCTTCGAATTTCCTTCAACCACTGTATTAATTTGAAAATTCGTTAAAATCATTTAAAATATCAAAAAGAACTCGAAAATTCTCTCAAATTAGGAAAGATCTCAATATACCTCATAGTTTTTGAAATACCGTGAAATTTGCTCATAAAAGATGATAAAAAGTTGCGAAAATCTCATGAAATCCTAATAATGAAATAAAAAGATTTAATTGTAAGGTTAGAGCTTATAAGAAATTCTTACTCAAATCTCCCAGATAACAATGCATGCGGACGCACATGGGCGCATGGCGTGCAAGCACGATGTGTCCGCAACAATGCAAGCACAGTGACAGCACGTTCTGAGGGTAATAAGTAATCCCGCATAGTGCCCGCACACGGTCTGCATGATATGCAGCACAGCGTGCGTCTATCAGGCTCGTCAGGTACTCAGGGCAAAATTTCGGCATACAGCGTTCGGTGAAGAGTGCGGCACAAAAAGCGCATTATTACTAAAAACATAATAAAGCAGTTGTATAAAAATAAAACTCTGATCAAATTCGCTTCATGCTCTAAATTTTTGTTATTTTCCAAGTTTATTTTACAGACAAAAATTCGAAATAAAAGTGAATCATTATTTTTTTTCAAATTAAATAAACATTTTTTTTGGGTTTTGGTTCGGAAAATGGTTCATTATTTTTTACTATATTTACTATATTCAGATTTAAAATGATTGAAAACAAGTTTTTCAAGTGCACATTTTTAATCGTTCTACTTCTGAGATTTATGTTCTTAAATCTCAGTAGTAGAACGATTAAAAATAGGCAACTTGCAAAACAATTGAAAGTTTTTAACTGGAAGATTCAAAAGTATAGTGTTCTTTAAAATCCCTTTGTTTTTTAACAAAAGTCTTGAATAAACGTTCTCTGTTGAATAATTTAAATTGTTCGAAATAAACAAATATTTTCAGTTAAATATATATTTCTCGCTAATACATTATTTAAGAGGTGGCAGGAATAATTTTGTGTATGTCGCTTTTGGAATAAACACCTGTTCCATCATCAGTTGTGAAAGAACAACTTTCAACACAGGAGTCTCTTCTTAAAAACGTCATACAATGTTTCCTGTTACTTATGTTATTTTTAACATCTTGTTTTCAATAATTATAACTCAAAACACGTGCATGCTAGCACGACCCTGGCACGCACGTGCGGCGCATATGCGACGCATATGAGGACATATATGTCTGCACTCTTGCCCTCACATCGTGCCGATCGGTCGACACGCGTGCAAGCACCATGCGGGCAAGGTGTGAGCGAATTGTTATCTGGGCTACGTTAACATTTGGAACCTAACTAGTATGTGAATCCTCATGAGTAGAATTGAAATCCTCATGATCAATCAGTTCATCACCATCCTCGATTTCAACAATAATAATTCAATCTTCTAAAATTCCTGGAACTTCGATTCAGGGTTACGTTCCACTTTCTTCTTCATCATCTGCATCATTATCTACATAATTTTCAATAAATCATAAATAACTTGGGTTAAAATTTATATACATTTTGTTATTTCTGTAACTTTAATCCAAAATCAAGATGCCTTAAAAATATACAATTTATAATAACATTTCCAATAAATTTCAAGTTTGAGGTTACGGTTCGATTCAAGATAAATATTCAATACGATTTAACGATTTACTTACCCTCGTTCACATCACGAAAATTGTCTGCTTTCGAGCTCGTGGTATACTAAGCTTTGGCACATTGTTTATTGCATTATACACTTAAATTCAGCTAATAAACATAAATTTTATACACAATAACACACTTCATTTGACAGCAAGGCGATTTCCCTAAATTGGAACTAGGTGGCGTTGCATTACTTGAACCGGTCTGGCTCGGGTCTGGGCCATGGAATTATCCCGATCTGGCCCCGAAAATATTATACCTTTCAGGGCCAGATCGGTAATCGGAAAAATATATGGCGATTTCTGCACACCAGATTGTATGTATTAGTTTTTCAAATCTAAATTGTTTTCATAAAAAATTATAGAATTTAGGCTTCAATACACAAATTATTTGTTTGAAATATGTTTATTTTTACATAACTTTTTTTCTTATCGCTCCTTTCCAAATTTTTGAAAATGATACAATATCAATAATTAATAAAATTATGCATTTTAAAAATTCAATGAGGTCAAGTTATAGTGAATTATTTTCCCGCGAAAATGAGCTATCATTTATTAAAATCGTTCATTTAAAATAATCTACTAAGTGATAAAAAAAAGTTCGATGAACATGAAAATTTGTCAAAACAATAACTTTGTTCATATTTTACATTTTTAATAAAAAATTACTGTTCTTTGTTAAACCAGACCATCTGTAATAATATTGCAATTTTGGAAAGTATAATTAGATGTTTTTTCTGCGACCTGTCTTTTCGTGCCAATCATGTCATAAATCTCACGTACGTAATTATGAAATATATAAAATTAAAAGCTAAAATATGTGAACATAATGAAACTATGTATGTTGAATAATAACATTATATAAAAAAAAAATATATTATACGTACTAAAGGAATTTTATTAGGTGGGAATGAATCCGAATTATTAGTAAACTACCTGTACGATTTACTTCACAGTAGTAAAATCCGACGTTGGTCAGCCGAGCGGAAACTTGGAAGTTTATCGATGAAATTCAACTGATATCAAACAGCAAACCAATAATGTATATACGCTTACAATTATTGAGCCGTATAGTAAAATTGAAATGTGATTATAAACGATTTAAATGTATCGTTTTACTTTTTCACTGAAGTCATTGGCTATATTTTGCGATACTCTATAAATAATGAATTTTTTTTTAAATTATGAATTACTTTGACAAATAAATTGAAGGTAATTTATTTGCTTATGAGGGTCTAGAAAAAATGGGAAAAGTCATAATTATGGCCAACATTCTTCAATATTCTCATTATATTTTCATGCGGTGGTTGTTGATGCACTACAAAGTAGATGCTAATTATTAATAATAAGTTTTGTAAAATATGTTTGAAAAATATACATTATAATGAATTTAGATCAATTAAAATGTATAAGGTAGGACTGATTCACAACCTTACTGACGAGTCCAGTCAGTCAGTCCGGGACGAAACATAAAAAATCTAAGTTTAATTTACTTAAAAATAGATATCTTTTTTCAAAATTAATTGTAGAACACAAAACAAATAAACATTATCGACCCTAATGCCAATAAAAACATCTTCACACTTATAATACTTGGGTCAATGAAAACGATATCTTTCGAGAAAACAGCAAAGATTTCATCTAATTAGAAAAGATACGTATTCATATTTGTTTGGGAACCATACAAAATGAGCCATTTCACCAAACAACATTCGAACTTTGCTTTTTTCTAATCACCCAAATATACATTGTTATCTACAGGGTGTCCAAAAAGTAACGAAACACCTGAATAATTTTCCAGGTAAAATTTTTGTCAAGAAGGTCAAGGTAATTCTTAAAGTAACTTTTAACGAGGAATCCAGTGGTGACCTTGAATTTGACCTTGAGCTTCACATTCAAGGTTATTTCAGGGTCAAATTTTTTTTTAGGGGGAACCCCTATTTTTGACAACGGCAATCGAAAGAGCGGGAAATTTTACGTCCAAATATGTACTTCTTAGGTCATGGGTCCAGGGTGACCTTGAACTTTAATTTTTTGAATCAAAATTTTTTTTGACCTTCAAGGTCAATTTCAAGGTAAATTTAAAGTCACTACTGGATTCCTCGTTAAAAGTTACTCCAAGAACGACCTCGACCTCTTCCGTAAACACCTGAGCCGAAGCAGTACATATTGGACCCGTGCCATACCTGGGTCAAGCCTAATAACCTTCAGCTGAAGTTCAAGGTCACCCATGACCTGAGTACATATTTGGACGTGAAATTTCCTCCTCTCACGATTACCGTTGTCAAAAATAGGGGTTCCTACTTAAAAAAACAGTGTTGACCTTCAAATAACCTTGAAGGTCGGGCTCAAGTTAAAATTCAAGGTCACCACTGGATTCCTCGTTGAAAGTTACTTCAAGAATGACCTTGATCTTTTTGAACAATATTTTACCTGGAAAATTATTGAATATATAGAAGCGTTGCGTTGGGTTGACATCACGCAATGACCAAGCCCAATTTCCTCATGTAGCATCAATGATAGGCTCGGAAGCATAGTTTGATCTAAACCGCGATGTCGTGTACCTAGCTTTGCCATTTGCTTCAAGCTACAAGCATACTCAGACCGCCTAACTCTCGATCGGACTGAGATTGCGTATACGAACGTGTAGATTGTAGGGACAATTAAGGAGTACTGCTCTGTTGGACAATACACCAATAGACGCTGAGGAACTTCAAAGGCCCGACAAGGTCCTCCTAGGGCAAAATTACAACAATGTTAAAAATTCAGGATGAAAAACCACTATTGCCATTGGGGTGCACAGTTACTGTCGTCCTGATGAAGAAACTGTACAAGTGCATTTTCATCAAAAATGAGTTTTTTGTATGGTTGGATTCGTAATGAAAAGACGAATTTAACTATGCTAATCATTATTAAAAATTGGAATTAAATCTCGAGATAATTAGGACTCAATTAGCATATCTACAGCGATTTTCGAGAATTCCTGATGAAGAAACAATACATCTGCAGAAATTCTACCATATCTACTCGAATTCCAGGATTTGGGATAGTGCTGAGCCTTCAGATCCTGATAAAACAAACACATCTGCGCAGATGTGTTTTTGCTCATGAGGATCCTCGGTCTTTCTGCAGTCCGATTTCCTGAAATCGAATAGCACAAGTACATGTTAAGTTTCTTCACCCGGATTCGAGGGTAACTTTGAGCCACCGATCCTTCTTTTCAATAGCACATCTGCATTTTTTATTTGTCGAACAAAGATAATTCTAGTTGAATAATAATATAATTATTATTAATTATCTGAAATCATTAGAGCCCGTGGAGAAATTGCCCAATTCGATCCTGATTCCTGATGTGGCCCCGATCGGGTTAGCCCAATGCGGCCCTGATCATGGTTACTGTTGAAGTCCTGGTAGGGGCCACATCGGGCTACCCTCTGTTAATTCATAGTTAGTTTAAAAATTAGAAGTAATTAAATTTAAAATTACTCCCTGTCTTAATTAGTGAATATTCAACTAATTTTCATTTCAGCGAGTGACCTAAAGTTAATCAGTTAAAATTAACTTCTCATATGCAAATAATATTAGAAACGAGAAAAAACTAAAAAATGCTTAAATTCATTTGAACAAAATGTCTAAAAATGTATATTTAGGGACGCATAAATTAGTTAATAAATTTACAATTATCAAGTGAGTATTAATTATGGTAGGTATTTTTTTTATCTTTTTAGAGTGTATACTTAGTTGGATTTGAATTTGCTGCGCTAATCTCGAATGTATTCGATTATTCTTCCATTCGATTATTTGGCAACGAACGGATGAAAGGAAGACAACTTTGTAAAAGTGACGAACAGTAAACAGATGCACAGGTAAAGTCATGTGGATAAATCGCTTTGAATAATTCTCAGTTTACCTCGTTAATCATTTACGCAAAGTTTTTAGACCGGGGTGAAGTGTTCATATCCAAATAGAATTATCCAGCTCTATAAGATTTCCGACAGTGAACTTTGAGAAAGCGTCGAAAACTTTTTGGCATTATAACCTCACTTTTTTATTCTTTGCTCTACGTGCCAAAAAATTTTTCAATCAGTTTGTCGAATTTTCAAACAAAAAACATTAAAGTTCAATCAAATATTAGAATTTTCAAGGAGAACAAATTTTTTAGAAAGCAGTTGATTCTTGATCAAAAAAGTTTATTTACATCTAAAAGAGCTAACTTTTCTACAATGAAAGCTGATTTTTCAACAAAAGAGTAAAGTTTTTAAGCTGAAAAGTCTAATATTATAGAAAACAGTAAATTCAAAATAAATGAATAGATAAATTTTTAACAGAAGAGATCATTTTCAATAAAAAAGATAAATTTTTAACAAGCTAGTTGTATTATCAACCAAACAGTTGAACTTTCAACAAACAAGAATAATATACTACCCAGAAAGACGACTTTTCAACAAAAAATATGAATTTTCTATCAAATCGTTGAATTTTCAACCAATAAGTTAAATTTTCAACAAACAAGAATAATTTTCGACCCAAAAAGATGACTTTTCAATCAAATTCTTAAATTTCCTACCAAATAGTCGAATTTTTATCTCGTGAAGTGCAAATGGAATAGTTAAATCTTCAGATAAAAACTTTGATAAAAAATTAACTTTGAGCATAAGTACCAATTTTCAACAAAATTCTTACATTTTGAACGAAAAAGGATAAATTTTTGAACAAGAAGATTAATGTTCTATCAAAAAAGATGAATTTTCAACAAAATACATGAACCTAACGACAAGTTTCAGAATATTTTTCAAAATATGTATATAATGTTTGATACTCCTAATTAATTGTTTACTTTTTTATTAAATAAATTATATTTTGATGACATTCTCATAAATAAAAATTAGAAGGGGCCTGTGCAGGGCCAGATCGGGCCTTCCTTATGGATACCCCAGTCAGGCCCTGATCGAATGAGGCGTTTCATTTCGAGTCTGGCCCTAACTGGGATACCCGATTGGGGCCAGATCTGGCCCCGACCAGGGCCGCTCTGAAATTTCTGCACGGGAGGAATATAATTAATACATTATTATCCTTTTAGAGACTATCGTAACCATTTGGTGATATGAGGAAAATTGTTATTTTTTAAAAAAATAATATATAAATAATAATATAATATAATAATAAAATAATACCGAAGCTTTTGATTTTAAAATTGTGAGATAATTGGACAATGTTTTTAAAAAAATCACTCGCATGATTTTTTTATGAAGAAGCATATAAAAAAGTTATAAATATTGTTGTAAAAATACATTTAATTCGCTGATTTTGCCCGAATAATTTAAGCAAGAGATGAAAAAATTGATCGAGTCCTTTTTTTGACAGTTCAAATTTTGATTTTACGACATTATTTTTTTTAATTTTGAATCATATGTACGGTGATGTACATAACATATGTAGTAAAAAAGTTTTAATAAAATGTTATGTCATACAAAAAGTGGGTCCTCTATAAAGGTGTTTGTAGCACTATTAGGATTACAAAAACCTCTATAAGAGACCCAGTTTTTGTTTAACAGAAATGTTTATGAGAACTTTTTTACTACATATTTTATGTATAATAGTGTGCACATAATTACAAATTTTGAGTAAAAGAATAATCTCACAAAATCAAAATATGAATTTTCAAAAAAGGGCTCGATCGCTTTTTTCATTTTTCACTTGAAATATTCAGGAAACATCAGAGAATTAAATGCTGCAAAGAAGTGATTTTGAGTACGAAGTTCAAGTTAATGTTTCTTGAGGCTCACCGTGTGTTATTTTGAAATGCTATTCATTCAGTACAGATTTCATGAATTAAAAAAATGAAAATGTAAACGTTAGGTCTTAGTATTTTTTAATTTCACATAGTTTGAAAATATTATTCTGACTTTCCCAAACTTATTTTGATTTTTCCAAACTTACTGTTCTAATACAAATATCTTTTGTTTTTACTGATCATATATATTTAAAAATAAATATCATTTGTGTTCCATAATGTATTATTGTAAATGATTCATTTTTATCTCTAGTCTTTGTACTGATATATTTTCTTAAATTCTTTCATATAAAGAAAAAATGAATAATTTTACCTAAAAAATTGAAAAATGATCATATAAAGTACATTTTTCAGTATATTTGAAAAAAATGGGAAGATTTCATTCAAAATCGAGTTGGGAAATGATTTTTTGGATATTAGTTTTTTTTAATGAAAAATTTTAACCTCAATGTATATTCAACTGACAGATCTCAGATTATTTGTAAACAAAAAATTATTTACTTGGTCTACTGAACCACTCCAAATAATAGCCGTTTTTCGTTACAAACAATTTGTTATAAAAAGAATTTTTGGTTTACAATTCGAATTAGTAAACTAAAAAATTAAACTCAAAACTATTTTAACATTTATAGAATATATAAAAAAATGTTGAGTTAAATTTAGTAGAATCTGTAAAATTCACAAACATATTAAGAATCTTTTCCTTTAATGGATATTATTTATTGTTAGAATTTTTTGTTATGCTTGTCAGTCATAAGGTGTGCTAATGACACTGTCAAGCGAAATTAAATGGTTTTAATAAACAATTAATAATTTGAACAAATTTTGTACACTCTTTTGTTTTATTTTGTGCTCACACAATGATTTTAAAGATAAAAATATCAAATTAATTACTTTTGCATTATTGATACATTTTGTATTAACAAAACTTAACTTAAATAAAAAAGACGAAAGAAATAAAAAAGAGAAGGAAGGGGATTTGGTTGGTTGCCTTCTCATTTTTCTTTCCTCTTTTTTATTTTTGTGCAAAGAAACACATTTTTTTGTTTTTAGGAATTGCAATAGCAGCATTTTGTGTTGTTTGTCCGATCGTTGAATTCTTTTTTTTATTTTCAGGAATTCTATACATTAACTTGAATATGCGACGTTAAATGGGATTTTGAATTTGATTTTAATCTAATTTAAAATTCTTAAATTTCAAAGTGTCTAAAAAGGTCTTTCAAAGGTCTAAAAAATTGTTGTTTTTTTTTTTCATTTTCATGCATATCGCCCGGAAGTATGTTCGAATCCGCACAAAAATAAATCCATTTTTTTATTTGAGAAAAATGATATTTAGAGTTGGTTCAAGCCCCATGAAGTTTAACACGTATTTCCCATAAGAAAAAAAGACATTTTTGTAAATTTGATTCAGAATCGTCAACATTAGCTGAAGCGAGTTGAAACTATACATTTCTGTTCACAATTAGCCATAGAATACGAACAAAGTATAACTTTATAAATATCACCACTATAGGTATTTTTTATAGGGTCCCAAAAAAATCTTATAAGTGAAAAAATGGGTTTTATGAGTTTCTGGCGTTAATTGTTTTTTTTTTGCGGTTTTCCTAATGCAAGTTGTTTCTTATACATGAAATACTTTTTTATACTGTTGATTAGATGTTTACATGATTTTTTAAAATTATTATTGTCTTCAGCAATTTTCCCTTAGAATAGAGTTAGAAAGTCATGGCTTTTCGGAAAATTTGCATTTTTTGTCAAATTTTTAATTAGAGTGATATAGTAATTAATATCAACAAACATAACACAGCCTCACAAAAAAGTAGGTTGTCCGGCGGACTAGAGTAGTCACATCCTATGAACTTTAGGTCGCTGAAACGGAATCCAAGGTCAGAATTCCGCCATCATCCTCAGGTTGTTTTCTAACCTCAAAAAACATCGTTTTTTTGCTATTTTTGAATTGAAAAATATGTAAAAAAAACTTTTTTTTTTTAAATCTCGACCACAAATTCGGATTCAGCGGCGAAAAATACCCAAAATACCATTTCTATGGATTTTTCGCCGCTGAATCCGAATTTGTGGTCGAAATTTAAAAAAATACGTTTTTTTTACATATTTTTTAATGCAATAATAGCCAAAAAACGATGTTTTTTGAGATTAGAAGAAAACCTGAGTAAGATGGTGAAATTCTGACCTTGGATTCGGATTCAGCGACCCGAAATCCATAGGATTTTGTGGGGCTGTGTAATCGTTTGAGCAATTTATTATTATTGTTAATAATATTCTTTTAGAACTATGCTCGAGAATTGCAGTTTTTTCAAAAAATGTTGAATTTTTGTCCAATTTACAATTAGAGTTAGGTAAATAATTAATTGAAGTTAACAAAATTAATTGTTTGAACAATTTATTATTATACTCAATAATATTTCATTTGAATAATACCAGAAAATTGGCGGTTTTTTCTTCAATTTGCAACTATTTATCTACCTTTCACTTGAAGTAACTTAATAATTAATTTAATTCAGCAAAATTAATTATTTAAACATATTATTATTGTTTATAGCTGTCATCTTCTTTATTAATACTAGATAGTTGCGGTTTCTTCTGAAATTTTTAACTTTCACTCACTTTTCACTTAGTGAGGTAATAATTAATGCAAGTTAACAAACATACTTATTCAAACAATCGCTTATTGTTTACAACTATATTTTATTGAAGTAATGCTGGAAAGTTGCTTTTTTCTGAAATCTTTGGTTTTGCTTGGACTTTTTAATTATGAATAAATAATAAGTGAACCTCAACAAGAATAATTTTTTAAATAGTATTGTATTTTTTTAGGTGAATTATTTTTGTTCTTTTCCCAATATTTAACAAAAATGTAAAAAAACATTTAAAAAATTGTCGAACAATTGCTGCATCTCTGAATCTACGGAGATAAGCGTACCTGGTTGAAGTTTCTCAATAACTACTTCAAAGAAAAATTATATTCAATATGATCTATGTAGAAATATTAAAACAAATTTCGAACATATGTTTTATTTCAGAAAAAAATAATCACAGAAAAGAATACGATTGTTTAAAACATGATTCGCTCTGATGTTTATTTATTATTTATTTATAACTAAAAAGGCAAAGCGAAACTGAAAATTTTAAAAAAATTGCTACTTTCTAGCACTTATCTGAGAAAAGATAGTTATAAACAACAATAAATTGTTTAAACAACTTTCTGCGTCAACCTGAATTAATTATTACCACACTGAGTCAAAAGTGAATAATAGGTTAAAATTACAAAAAAACAGCGACTATCTAGCATTATTATAGGAGAAGGTAGTTCTAAACAATAATAATTTGTTTAAACCAAATATTTTTTGTGAATTTTAATAATTATTAGGTTACTGCAAGTGAAAAATAGACAAATAGTTAACAATTTCAGAAAAACAGCAACTTTCTAATAAAAAATTATTGACAATAGTAATAAATTGTTTAAACAATTATTTTGGTTGATTTTAATTAACTATTACTTCACTCTAATTGAAGAGTGGAAAACTATCTAATATTATTATAGAAGAAGATAGCTATAAGCAATAATATTTTGTTTGAACAATCTTTTTGCTAAATTGAATTAACATACTCCAAGTGAAAAGTGGACAAAAAGTTGGAAAATTCAGAAAAAAACCGCAATTTCTAGCATTAATCAAAGAAAATATTATTAGCAAGAATGATAAAAAAGAGACGCTTTTTTCACCGAAATTATCCGACAATAAACTTACAGTGATTCGAAAACTGAATATGAGACATTGAATAACAATTTGAGTGATTTTTAATACCAATTTCTATTAAAAAATGTCAAAATTTGCCGTTCGATTGTAGAGAAACGTAATTTTTCAAAACGATTTTTGTGATAAGCCTAATTGTGATATTGAACCAAATAAATTGATTAGCAGTTGATATATTTGTTTGTTATAAATAATTTTGTGGACAAAAACTATATGCTTATCATTGTCACATAGAAATAAGTCAAGCAAAGTACTGTAAAAATTGATATTTATAATAAAAATAAGATCATTATAAAAAACTTAGAATAAATGAATTAGGATTGAGAACTTGAATCAATCTTGGATTCGAATTGTTCTATCAGTTCTTCGATTTCTTGATCAAGACAAAATAACTTTTTTCTACGATCAAATGGCAGATTCTGACATTTTTTAACAGAAATTATTATTAACAATTACTAAAATTGTTACTTAGTGTCTCATATCCTAAAAAACAAAAGCTGAAAATTTCTTTGATGGTACCCCCTACCCCCACTTGGACAGGTTCCCGAAAAAAGGAAATACGTGTTTATTTATTTTTTTTTATAATAACAGGTAACGCCTGCCCTCTGACGTAAATTATTTTATTTCAGTTGTATATTCATTGTTCAAATAATTTATAATTGTTTAAATGCAGCTTTTGCCAAAAAAAAGGTAGAGAAACGTTTTTTCTGTCAGTTTTTCAAAAAGTTTAATTAATTTTTACTAATTTTTAGATTTTTCAACGTTCAATTGTTATAAGTATTCCAATATTTCAAGCAGGAGAAAATTTGACATATATGTTTATATATGGCTCTTTATCGAATTTGAAAGAATTAGGTATGCGAAGGAATTTCCAATTGATTTTAATGGTTTGAAAGAAATTCCAAATCTTTTCTTTCTTGAAAATCCTGACTTTCAAAGAATTTTCGCGCGATAAATCAGGGAAATAACGGTATTTCAGAGGTTTCTTTAACTTATCCGAGATTATGCCTAAAAAATCTTTCTAAATCACTCCGAACTTTTAACTTCTATTTGCGACGTTATTGGAAATTTTCTTCTTCTCAATATTAATTTCAGTGCTTTTGGGATTTTTAAGGATTTAAATCATAATATTGCAGTTCAATTATTATAACTATTTTAATATCTCAACCAGGAGCAAATTTGATATATATGTTTATATATGGCTCTTTATCGAATTTTAAAGAATTAGGTATGCGAAGGAATTTCCAATTGATTTTAATGGTTTGAAAGAAGTTCCAAATCTTTTCTTTCTTGAAAATCCTGACTTTCAAAGAATTTTCGCGCGATAAATCAGGGAAATTACGGTATTTCAGAGGTTTCTTTAACTTATCCGAGATTATGCCTAAAAAATCTTTCTAAATCACTCGTTATTCCGAACTTTTAACTTCTGTTTCGACGTTATTGGAAATTTTCTTCTTCTCAATATTAATTTCAGTGCTTTTCGGATTTTTAAGGATTTAAATCATAATATTGCAGTTCAATTATTATAACTATTTTAATATTTCAACCAGGAGCAAATTTGATATATATGTTTATATATGCCTTATTTTCAAAGATTCCTAAATGCATTTTTAAACTCTCCCAATAAAAATTATAATATTACAGCTTAATTAATATAACTATTTTAATCTTTCAAGCAGGAGAAAATTTAATGTATGTCTATATATAACTCTTTTTCACACCTAAAGAGCCTATTTGAAGAAAATAATAACGCCTCAGGAAATTTCAAAGATTTTCAAATATTTTACGATTTTTCCCGCTCTCCATTAGTAGGAATTTTCAATTGTTATTTTCATGTTAAAGCTTTTCGCAAATTGCCAGGGATTAAAAATTATAATATTGCATTGACGCGTCATTTTCAAAGACTCCTAAATGCATCTTAAATTCTCCCTAAAACTTATAATATTGCAGTTCAATTATTATAACTATTTTAATATTTTAACCAGGAGCGAATTTCATCTATATCTATATATAACTCTTTTTCAAATTAAAAAAAAAAAAAAAAAAAAAAAAAAAAAAAAAAAAAA
>CAKNYM010053150.1:760243-779121 GCA_932195095.1 Andricus curvator | reverse complement strand
TCTGTCCTCACATCCACCCCCCCCCCCCACGCAGTAACAGAAGTATTGGTGGGACTGACGTTACAGATAGACTATCCACCGTACGACGAATAATCACTTAACTTGGACATGATTTCGGCTCGCAAAACAAATTTCGCGCATAAAGGTGTTAGTTGGGTGTACAATCTAAACATGAATAATACAAACAATAAAGTAGCCTCGGAATGGACTGAAACTTGGATCGACAAAATGCATACGCACGGTAAACGTAAAGGTCGAATTTCAAGCGATGAATGGAGACTGGGTGTATGGAATGCTAGAGGAGTGAATGACCTTAAAATAAGAGAACTACGAGAAACTATGCATGCAAGGAAACTAGATATTTTATGTGTACCTGAGACGAAGAAAAAGGGTTGCGAAAGTAGAAACATAGAAAATGGGGTGTTGAAAGGCGGTTTTGAAATATGGTCAGGAGTAGGTAGTGAATCAAATCGTAGTCAAGGGATCGGTTTAATTATGAATAAAAAAGCAAGACAGCATCTCAAAGATCATGATTTTGTATCTCCCAGATTGTTGTGGGCTAGAATGAAGGTAGGAATCAGAAGGTTATTTATCATAGCGTGCTACGCTCCAGTTGACAGTGAGCCGCGAGATGTCAAAGACGCTTTCTGGGACACTTTAAATGACACAATAAGTACTTGCGATCAAGGTGAAAGAATAATTCTGCTAGGAGATATGAACGGATGGGTCGGCGTTCAACGTCAGGATACAGATACAGAAAGGGTGCTAGGTAAATTTGGGGATGCAACAAAAAAAAAACTATAACGGGGAAAAATTAGTTAGCTTATGCTTAGAAAAGGGCCTATTTATTACAAATACTTGGTTTAGACACAAAATGATCCATATGTACACCTGGCGTAAAGGAAATAGCCACAGTATAATTGACTTTGTTATTGCGGATGAAAGACTAAGAGAACTAGTGAAAGATACAAGAGTCATGAGGGGTTCCGAATGCAATACTGATCATTACCTCTTAGTCTCCAAAATAAATTTAGGGCGGGGATGGAGAAGAAAGAAAACAACAAAAACAAAACAAACGCGAATAAAGATTGAAAATTTACAAAAACCGGAAGTGCGAATAGACTTTCAAAATAGGTTAAACGCAAGTATAGATGAGACAATTTGGAAGGGATTAATAAACAATAAAGATTTAGAGGGCATGTGGACTTTGCTACGGGATGTCATCGTTGAAACTGCGACCGAAGTATGTGGTACGGCGGTTGTTGGAAGAAAATCTGGTGATGCATGGTGGAATGATGAAATTGAGGCAGCCCAAAAAGAAAAGAGAGAAGCGCACGAAAGAACGTTGCACATTACAGGGCTTAGCGATGAGGAGAGAAATAGACTTAAAAATGATTACAGACACAAAAAGAGAAAAGTTAAACGACTAGTCAAAGAGAGTAAAGAGAAAATGAGAACAGAAGAAGAGAGGAAAATACAAAACAGCTTTGAAGGAATGATGAAACTATTATATAAACAGTTGAAGGAAAGTAAAAATACAGAGTTTGCAAGCATGAGAAACAGCAAAGGTGAAATGCTATATGATATAGACGGGATAGTAGACGCTTTAAAAGACTCTTTTGAAGAACTATTAGGTGGTAAAGATATAGGACAACAAAACTGCGACATAGAACATAATGCATTAGAAAACCCAATTGAAAAAGTATGTGTCACTGGGGTCAGAAACATAATAAAGAACTTGAAAAACGGTAAGGCTGCTTGGTGTAGATAGTATCAGCGCTGAAATGCTTAAATACGGTGGCGAGTACATACCTCACAGCATAGTGGTGGCACTCCCATGTATAGTTTTGAAGGCATTACGTTTTAGTGTGCGTGGGAACCGCTAGGTGGCGCTGAGAGTGAGTAGAATGCAATGCGCATGTGCAACCATAATATTTTCAAATATTTCGAAATCTCGAAATTGGACATTAGTCGAAGTGTCAAATTGAATTTGTTGTGTTAACCTTGTTGTATACAATTTTCTGCAAGTTTTTTTGTGTATATTGTTATATACGTACTGTGTGACGTGTGTACTATTTCGTGCTAATGTAAGGAAATGTGTTGATTGGTAAGTATTGAATTTAAAAAAAAAGTACCATTTGGTTGATTTGAGGTTACTTTGTTGTTTTCATATTTCGAAGCAGTGACAAATAAATTAAAAAGGGATATAAATAAAAGTATTTTTGAGATATTAGGAGGTTTTTTTCTTCAAGCAAAGTTTATCGTTTATAAAAATTTCTTTGTTAGAGAAATAAAAAATATTATTCTAAGACATAATCTCACATGCAAAAGCCAATTAATCCTTTGCATTACAACAAATCATACTTCTAGTATTTAAATATATATTTTACGTATGGAAAATCTTTTTATATTTATCAATTTTGATCATTTTGAAAGTTTATTTACACGAAATTAAGCGAAATTTAATATTTACGAGAATTTGGGGGAAGCAGAGTTTGGAATGAATTGCTGTCAGGGATTTGTAGGTTCATTGACTTATAGTGTCCGGGGGAACCGCTAGATGGAGCTGATTTTGAAGCCAAGTCTTCAAAACGATACATGGGAGTGCCACCACTATGCCTCACAGGTTGTGCGAATTGATAAATTTATTTATCGAGACGGGAGAAGTCCCGGACGATTGGAGAAAAGCGATTATCGTACCAATATACAAAAGAAAGGGAGACAAAAGCAACTGCAGCAATTACAGAGGTATCAGTCTACTAAGTGCCGTAAGTAAAATATACTCAAAAATACTTATTCGTAGGGTAATGGAAATTACAGAAGAAAAGATATGGGAAGTCCAAAGTGGATTTATGCCAGGAAGATCATGTACAGATCAGATATTTAGCCTAAGACAGATCACAGAAAAAAGCTTGAGAGTAGGAAAGAAAGTTTTCTGTGCATTTATTGATCTAGAAAAAACATTTGACACGGTAAATAGAAGTAAACTTTGGGAAGTTCTTAAAGAGTACGGAGTAAATGGAGGGCTCCTGCAAGCAATAAAAACAATATATACAGGTAGTAAAGCGAGCGTAAGCGTAAACGGGAAACTGAGTGACTGGTTCGATAGTATGCAAGGCGTGAAACAAGGATGCGTTATGTCCTCGTGGCTATTTATCATATTCATGGATAAGTGTCTAAGAACTGCACTCTTCGACGAAGAAGGTGTAGATCTCCAAACAGTCAAGGTACGTGGGTTAGCTTTCGCAGATGACAAGATTGTTATGGCAGAATCAGTCGAGGATTTGCAAAGAATGTTGAATAAACTTAATACAAGCATGAAGGACATGGGACTCAAAATTAACGTAAATAAAACAAAAATCATGGTGTTTGAGGGAAAAAGTGAGAAAACAATATGCAACATTATCATAAATGATGAGAGATTAGAACAAGTTGACCAGTACGTGTATCTAGGTAGTCTATTCACTAGCGACGGAAAAATAGATGGGGAGTTAGATAGGCGCATAAATAAGGGTAGACAGGTTATCGGTAGAGTAGGATCCATCCTCACAAATAAAAACATATCAAAAAAAGCTAAAATGGCCATACATAATTCTATATTCGTACCGACTGTACTATACGGTAGCGAGACATGGACCTGTAAGGAAAAGGACAGGAGTAAAATTAACGCGATCGGCATGAAACCTCTGCGCATAATATGCGGGAAAACACTGATGGACAAAGTCCGAAACGAGACTATCCTCAAAGAATGTGGTACAGGAGAGAACCTAGTTGACATATGGGAAAGAAATCAGTTAAGATGGTTCGGACATCTTGAAAGAATGAAAGGTGAACGACTGACCAAACAAGCGTATAAAGGTAAAGTAAATGGTAGATGCCCAGAGGTAGACCGCCGAAAGAATGGTTAAAATCTGTAAATGAGACATTGATCCGTAGAGACATAAGAAGCCATAGAAACACAAGAGCTTGCATGAAAAAATGCATGGACGTGAAGGAAGCTAGAGTAGTATGCCAGGACAGAAAAGTGTGGCGACAAATAGTTTGTAAACAGAGTGACAGTAGAATGAATGACGCCTGAAACAAAGATCTTGGATACTAATGGGCCCAAGTGGAGAACCATACATAACAATTTTGTGAGGCTCTTCACTTGGGGTGATCGCTAGAGAGATTGATCAGCAACCTGGGTCGGAGCAGTGTTGCGGAGTAAACGTGTCATTTAAATAAATAACACGAGAATTCCAGATCAATCTAAAATATATATACCTAACACTTATATACCTATCCACCTCATACCTATATTCCTACCTACCTTATACCTTTATACCCATATGCACACTACTATTCTCCAACCGAGCAAGTCACGCCTACCCCGAAAGGGAAATGGCTTAATGGTATAATAATAATAATAACTGCTAATTGTTTGAACAATTTTCATTTGCACAATATAAATAATATCTTATAATATCACAAATTAATAAATGTGAACACCTGTTTGTGAACACTGTAAAATACATTTTTAAATAAATGAAAGCAATTGAAAATAACAAATCTGTTTAGAAGCAGGCGTTCGAATGTATTAATAAAGTTATAGCATTCAGAGAATACCACGAATTTGCGATATTATAAGGTAATAATTTTTTTAAATAAATAGAAATTATCTTATCAATTACCAGTCGGTTCAAAAATCTAATATTTGGGAGAAAGTATTGGAACATATTGAAAAATTAGCACACAAAAAAGTTTCTCTACCTTTTCCTTATCCAAAGTTGAATTTTAACAATTATAAATTGTTTAAACAATTAAGGTACAACTACAATTGAATAATTAAACAATACTGAGTATCTTCGAAAAATTAATATTCAAGCTAAAAGTTTGATACTTGTTAAGAAACTATAAAAAAAAGTACGATTTTATAGCTTTTTCCGATAAAAAATTGGATTTAAGCAATAATATAGAATTTAAACAACGAGAAGAAATTTGTAATAAGAAAATACACTCCTTATATTCAATTGTTTGAATAATTAACGATTGATTAAAAAATACATTTGAAGAACAGTTTGTTATAATACAATTTTTCTTAGACTTTGTTTCTTCTGTTTTTAGTAAATTATACTAATCATAATTATGAATTGTACCATTCTTTGCAGATTTAAATACTCATTTTTGTCTTTATTTGATAAATACTTATTATCATACTCCACAATTTTTGGGCTTTTTTGGGTTCATCAAAAATACCAAGTGCGATTTTTATTTATTATTTCGTAATTTTAGATAGTAGAGCTACTAGGTTAATGTCAGCTAGCACCTCCACAAGAAAATCGATTTTTTGAAAAAAGTAAAGGAGCCCAAAAATTGTAGATGGTGCCGAAAAACACCCCAAAAAGTTCGACATTCCGAACTATGAATAATCTCAAAATTTGAATTTCGTAATTTTAGATAGTAGAGATACTAGGTTAATGTAAGCTAGCACCTCCACAACAAAATTTATTTTTTGAAAAAACTAAAGGAGCCCAAAAATTGTAGATGGTGTCCAAAAACACCCCAAAAAGCTTGAAATTCCGAACTATGAAGAATCTCAAAATTTGATTATGGAGGTGCTGGCTTAATGGACCTGATTAATTTTGTTGTCTTTCTGACATATTTTATGAATTAAAAAAAAATGAACTACGTTTCTAATGTATGAAATATCAAGGAATTTTATTTGAATAGCGAAAAACTGAGATCACCTAATTTAATAAATTTATTATCAGTTTTTTGCTATGAAAAAGATGTTTTTAAAGGTAATTCAATTTTCACAAATCAATGGAGAATTAGATCAAGTAAATTTCTCTATAAACTTCTATCGATGTTATTTTAAGGTATTATCTGAAAATTAGCATATGTTCTGTTATTCATATCTGTAGTTTTCCCGTGAATAATCTCTGATAAAAAAACCTAAATTGGCCTCGAAAAATGTTGTTTCATAGTAGTCTACAAAATACGGAGAAAGAGTGAGGAAAGAGTGCAAGTTTGGTTTTGGTTGACTCTTTTCTTTTTCTCCCTCTTTTTTCCCTTGTTATGTAATTTTCTCTGATATACCGGAAATGAGGTTCTTTGGAAATATAATAATTTTTGTGAATTTCATTAATGCCCTGATTTCGGTGCATACAATTATTTATAAGAATGCAGATTTTATTTCGGTCTTAAATCATTTTTCTTTCAATAGACCAAAGTTGTTTCAGAGTGCTGACCCGGATTCTATGTTTTCAAGGTAAAACACGTGCGAGGAAAAACTAACTGAATAAATAACGTGATTCTGACTAAAATTGTCACCTCACTGAGCCCCGCCAATAAGATCCATCCAGGTTACGATCTTTTCTCGGGAAGTGGAAAACACAAATATCCCAAAATGGTTATATATACAGGAAACATCAGAATATTCATTGACATTCTTCGATAATCAAATGTTTCTGCGCTTGAAGAAAATGAAAATCGTTTCTCTGATTTTCTTCTTCTATGCACCATAAATCACAAAATTACTCGATTTTATGCTTTATGGTAGACCTAAAATAACTTTAATGAAGATGTTAATTTATTATGGACTTACCAATGGAATTAAAAATAACGACAAAGAAGAAAAGCAGAGAAACGATTTTCATTTTCTTCAGGCGTAGGAACAATTGATTATCGAAGAATGTTGAAAACACCTTGATGAACGAAATTTCAAATTATATTATATATTATATATTATATATATAATATACGCCTACCTCAAAAGGAAATGGCTTAATGGTATACATACATACATATATTATATATTATATATTATATATTATATATTATATATTATATATTATATATTATATATTATATATTATATATTATATATCATATATTAGTATTTATTCAATTATTTTATTATTATATTACCAATAGGCTTTTTCGCCCATTGGTAATTAGTGCTTTCACTCACAGAAGCCAGATCTTTACCTCATCGATTTTTTTTCACTTTGTTATTTTTCAGTTAGGTAGCCCAAAATGCTCTCAAAATGTAGTTGAATTTTCAAACAAAAAAGATTTTCTACCAAACAGTTGAATTTTCAAGCTGGAGACGAATTTTCAACAAAACAGTAAAATTTTCAACCAAAGCGATGAATTCTCAACTAAAGTGATGAATCTTAAAAAAAACGAATTCTTAATAAAAGCTTTCAGCTTTCAACTCATATTCAACAAAGAAGATTTTTTGATTATTTCCTCGAAAGAGAATAGTTACATTTTCAACAAAATAAGTGAATCGTCAACCAAACAACTGAATTTTTAACAAATTAGTTCAACTTTCAACCAAGTAGCTGAATTTTTTTACCATAAAAGATGTTTTTTTAAAGAAAATAGTTACATTTTCAATAAAATTATATAATTTTCAACCAAATACGAGAATTTTTTACCAATGAGTATTAAAAAAACCCGAATTGCAGTAGTCAACTAAAGATTGTTACGCTTAGCTTGGTTTTAATCTAATCAACTGAAACTAAATTTTTAAAAGTAAAAACCCCCAGGAGTCCACATTTTGAGGGTGAAATTAATGCCAACACAGCTGGCACCTTCATCGTTATTATTCATGTTGAAAAAAAAAATATTTTTATAAAAACCTCATTCTCAAAAATTGGCTATCCTGATTTTCTTTATATTTCTGTATTTTATACTTCAAAATGTCCTGAAAGAAAAAAATGATAAACATATGTGCTTTACATAAAATCTTTCGAAAAAATTCTTTGTTTAGAAAAAAATAAAAATTCTGTGTCTGTTTACAACGTCATTTGTTATTATTTAATTCAACGTTTATTCTTTAAATAATAAAAAAAAGTTTAAAAAATCGTTTTTCGGAAAATA
This sequence comes from Andricus curvator, assembly GCA_932195095.1. Taxonomy (NCBI): domain Eukaryota; kingdom Metazoa; phylum Arthropoda; class Insecta; order Hymenoptera; family Cynipidae; genus Andricus; species Andricus curvator. Next base: position 771,252 of record CAKNYM010053150.1, on the reverse strand, counting down.
AATTTTTGAATTAATTAATTATAATCTTAATGATCAGTGAAATTTTTTTCCTGACTTGCAAACAATGTAGCCTCAATGGTGCTATTTACAGATATTGTTTGTTCTGTCTGCGACGATATCAAACCTACGAAGAACGAGGTTTATACAAGGTTTATGGTGAAATAAAGAAAGAGAAATCAGAACGTAATTAATGAAAAAATGTTTACAAATTTTTAACTGAATTTTCAGATTTTTTTTTAACTCAACTAACTTATCTATAAGTAAGTTTACTTGATACTAAATTACGAAATAAGTCTTTCTGCTTATTTTCACGCGAAATTCAAAAAATTTATTTGTTCCGTCTTGTTATTTAGTACAAAACCGTATTTTTGAAAATTAAAATTTTTAACTTTAAAATATGGATATCACGAGACGCTTGGACATTACTTTCCAGCATTTTTGAGCTAAGAAAATAAAAAAATTTATTTTGCAATAGAAAGATTTTAAAAACGTATCTTTGTTATGCAAGAAAAAAAAATTGAATTGTATACAAAAAAAATATTGAATACTAATATAGAAATTATATTTAATCACAAAAATAATTGAAAAGTTAACAGTAAACATTGTTATAAACATTTTCTGTGGTAAAATATTTAAATTTGAGGTATTTTCAGATTGGAATGTTCCTTAGTTGTCTGAATTGCTGCAAATATTTTTTAAAGTACTATAATTATATTTAATAACATTGAGTTACATATAAAAATTTGAATGTTTATAAATAAACTACATAAAAAAATAAAATCTTGGCACTTTCGCGTAGATAAAATTATTTGTATTGAAACTATTTATAATTATGACAAAACTCACTGCTCGTCACAGAAATATGTTTGAAGTTAATAATAACCATTGTTATAAACAAATTATTGTAGCAAAATATCGAAATTTGAGGTTTTTTCAGATTTTAATTTCCTTTGATTTCCTAAATTGTTATGTACATATATTCCTAAAAATAGAATACCTTTGATAATATTTGATAAAATATAACAAGTTAATTAAACAACAACTTATAAGCAACTAAGATAAACAAATAAAAAATTTTGGCAGTTTCAGAAAAAATCGGCTTTTAATTTAAAATAGCTTCAGACTGAGCTTATTATAAATGAATAATCAGACATTTAAAAATATTACTATATATAAAATATTAATATATTAATATTTTTAAAATAGGTACTTTTAACTTAATTCAAACTTGAAATCCTTTTTTTTTTTTTTAGTTAAAAGTTCATCTCTTCTGTTAAAAATTCACCTATTTCCTTGAAAACTTATCTTTTTTTTGAAAAATGCGTTTTTTAGTTGAAAACAATTTTTAAATTGAAAATTGACCTTTTTAGTTGAAAATTCAAGTATTTCGTGGAAAATTTGTGGATTTGCTTAAAACTTTGTCTATTTTATATGAAATTAGCCTTCTTTGCGGGATATTCATTTTTTTGATTGCTCAAAAACTCAAGTACTTGGTTGAAATAGGAACTGCTTTGTAAAAAATTTATTCTTTTCGTTAAACTTTTTAGTTTAAGGTTAATCATTTGAAAAATTTCTTAAAAAATGGTTGATTTTTTTGTTAAAAATTTACTATTTAACTGAAAATTTAACTATTCCAGTAGAAGATTCAGAATTTTAGTTGAAAATTCATAAATTTGATGGAACATTTAACTATTTTGTTGAAAATTTGTTTTTTTTTTCTGTTAAAATTTAATTTTTCAACTGAAAATTTAACTATTACATTTTTTGTTGAAAACTAATCTTTATAGTTTAAATTTCAACAATTTGGTTAAACATTTATGTATTTTGTTAAACATTTGCATTTTTCGGTAAAAAATTAATTTTCTTGATTAAAATTTTATGTTTTTGGTTGGATATTCCACTATTTAATTAAAAATCAAGTTGCTTTTATGGTTAAAAATTTAACTACTTCTTTGAATATTCGTTTTTTTTTTGTTGAAATTTAATTTTTTAACTAAAAATTTAACTTTTCCATTTTTGGTGGAAAATTGATCTTGTTTAGTTGAAAATTCAACTGTATGGTTGAAACCTTATCTTTTAAAGTTGAAAATTCAATTATTTAGTTGAAAATTCATGTATTTTGTGAAAAGATTTTTTTTTGTAGAAAATTAATCATCTTGGTTGAAAATTCAACTATTTTTTAAATAATTTATCTTCTGTTTCGAAATGCATTACTCTAGTTGGAAATTCATCTCTTTTGTTGAACATTGAACAATTTTGTTAAAAATTCGTTCTTTTCTGATAAAATTAATTTCTGGCTGAAAATGTATTTTCTTAGTGAAAATTCTAGTATATGGTTGAAAATTTATGTAGTTTGTTGAAAATTTATATTTTTTGGTAGAAAATCAAATTCCTTGGTTCAATTTTTTAATATTGTTAAATTAAATTTTTTTTATAGAAAACTAAACTATTTAGTTGAAAGTTGAACTACTTCGTGAAAAATTCATTTTTTGGTTTGCATTTTTTTAATTGAAAGTGCATCTCTTTTTTTTGTTAGTCGAATATCAATTTTTGAATTATTCAACATTCATGTATTTCCTTTAGTAATGATGTACTTTGTTGAATTTTTTTATATAAAATTAGTCGTCTCGGTGTAAATTCATTTTTTTTTTGTCAAAAATTAAACTACTTGGTTTAAAGAAAAATTTATTCTTTTGGTTAAGGGTTCAAGTCATCTATTTTTTTGAAAATGTTACTTATTCAGTTGAAAATTTGCTTTTTATGTTGAAAATCAATTTTCTTAAATAAAAATATACCAACTACTGATCCACTTAGTAAAATTTCCACTCATTCAGATATTAAGAATTGAAAATTCATCAATTTCTATTTGTTCTGGCAGATATCAGTGTACGCGAAATTTTTTTTAATTTCCAACAAAATTAATGACTTTTTAACAAACTAGCTGAATTTTCAGTCAAAAAGTTGAATTTTTAACAGAAAAGTTGAATTTTCAACCAAGACAGATTTTTCAGTCATTTTTTCAAACAAACAGTTGTATTTTAAACCTAAAAATATGAAATTCTTTTACCAGAAGAAATAATTTTTCAAACAAAAACAAACAAAAAAAAAACACTTTTGAACGAAAGACTTGCATTTTTGAGCGAATAGGATGAATTTTCAATAAAAGAGTTACTTTTAAAACAAATAGTTGGACTTTCTGTCAAAGTAGTTCAATTTTCATACTTAAAATAATAATTTGCAACAAAAAAGTTAATTTTCAATTATATAGTTTAATTTTCTACCATTTTCAAACCAAAAAGACGACTTTTCAACAAAAGAGTTAAATCCATAACAACAAAAGTTAAATACGAACCTGATAATAGTTGAAGTTTCCACTCTAAAAAAAACGAAACTACAGGAAACTGCAAAAAAATTTTCACCAAAAGAAATAAATTTTTAAACCAAAAAGACGAAATCTCAAGAAAAAAGCTCGTTTTTTGTCTACCAACTAGTAGAACTTTCTACCAAAATAGTTGATTTTTTAACAAAATACATGAATTTTCAATCAAAATAGATAAATTCTCAACGAAAAATATAATATATGATATTATTTCAACCAAAAAACTTTTTAATTTGAAATGAAATATTTAAATTCAGCCAAAAAGTCCTCAACCAAATCAGATTAATTTTCTACGAAAATAGTTGAATTTTCAACAACAAAATAAGATTTTTTTTACCGAAAGATATGAATTTTTAAACGAATAAGTCGAATTTTGAACCAAGAAAGAAAAAATGTAAACTGAATTGTTGGATTTTTAAGCCAAAAGACGAATTTTCTACAAATGAGTTGTATTTTAAAACGGAAAGTATGAATTTTCAACAAAAAAGTTACTTTTCAACTAAATAGTTGAACCTCCTACAAAAATAGTTGAATTTTTAATAAAATATATGAATTTTTAACCAAAAAAAAAAATATTTTTATTTGAAATCCAATACAGTTAAATTTCACCAAATCAGATGAATTTTCTGCAGAAATATTTCAATTTTCAACAACAAAAAAAGAGATTTTTTTCGCCACAGGAGATAAATTTGGAAACGAATAGCTAAATTTTGAACCAAGAAAGAAAAAAAATCCAATAAATTGTTGAATTTTTGAGCCAAAATTACGAATTTTCTACAAAACAGTTGCATTTTTAAACCAAAAATATTAATTTTCAACAGAAAAGTTACTTTTCAACTAAATAGTTGAAATTTCTAACAAAATAGTTCAATTTTTAACAAAATACATGAATTTTTAACCAAAATAGATGAATTGTCAACGAAAAATGTAATAGATAATATTATTTTAACCGAAAAATATTTTAATTTGAAATCCAATACAGTTAAATTCAACCAAATTAGATGAATTTCCTACCAAAATATTTAAATTTTCAACAACAAAAAAAGAATTTTGAACCAAGAAAGAAAAAAATTATAATGAATTGTTGAATTTTCAAGCCAATTTTCTACAAAACAATTGCATTTTCAAACCGAAAATATGAATTTTCAATAAAAAAGTTATTTTTCAACCAAATAATTGAACTTTTGCCAAATTAGTAGGATTTTGAAGAAAATACATGAATTTTCAACAAAAATAGATAAATTCTCAACAAAAAATATAATAATTGATATAATTTCAACCAAAAAATATTTTTATTTTAAATCAAACACGGTTGAATTCAACAAAAAAACGAATTTTCAACAAAATAGCTGAATCTTCAACCAAATCAGAATAATTGTCTATCAAAATAGTTGAACAACAAAATAAAATGAGTTTTTTTCACCAAAAGATAGAAATTTTGTAACGAAAAAGCCGAATTTTGAAACAAGAAAGAAAAAAAAAATTACAATAAATTGTTGAATTTTGAAGCCAAAATGACGCATTTTCTACAAAGCAGTTGCATTTTCAAACCGAAAATATGAATTTGCAACAAAAAATTTACTTTTCAACCAAAAGTTTTAACATTCTTCCAAATTAATGCATAATGATTTCAAAGGATTTTAAATATTTTAGGCCATTTTAAAAGAATCGGAGAGATTTTCGAAATATTAAAAGAAAATCAAGTACTTTTCAAAGATTTGAATTATTTTAAGTGAGTTGACAAAATTTTCATGAGGGCTAAAAGAATTTTTCAGAATTTCGGAAGATGTGGAACGATTTTCTAGGTCCTAGAAGAAAATAAAGTTAAATTTTCTTCCAGAAATGACTGATCAACAAAAAAAAAATTACATTTTAAGAAAGTAGGCAAATGATGAATGAAATGATGAATCTTCAACCAAAAAATATGAATTTTTAACATTTATCTAAAAAATACCAATTTTCAACCAAAATTATAATAGTTAAAATGTGAAAAACATAAATGTTCAAACAAAAAACAAACTAAACGAATTTTCAAGAAAATATATTTTTTTTCCCATACAAAAAAATGATTCTCAACAGAATAATTAAATTTTTCACCCAAAAGATGAATTTTCTACGAAAAAAGATACAGTTTCACTAGAATATATAAATTTGTAACTAAAAAAGATAAATTTACAAAGAAAAAATAGAATAGTTCAATTTGCAATTACAAAATTAAAGGTTAAACGATGAAAACGAGTTTTCAGAAAAATTAATTAATTTTCGACTAAAAATATAACACGCAAAAAGGGAGTAGTTACATCTTCAGTTAAAAAAAATTAATTTTCAACTAAAAAGAAACGAATTTTCAACCAAATATATGAATTTTTGAACAAATAGTGGAATTTTCAACCCAAAATTCTCAACAAAAAATAGAATAGAACAAGAATATAATGATTACATTTCTATCAGAAAGGGTCAATTTTCCACAAGAAATGGAACAGTTAAAGTGAATTTTTGAATAGTTAGTAAAATAAATTTTCAACCAAGAAAGAAACGAATTTTCAACAAAATAGTTAAATTTTCAACCAAAGAAATGAATTCTGGACTAAAATGATGAATCTTCAACCGAAAAATATGAATTTTTAACATTTATCTCAAAAATACCAATTTCAAACAAAATTATAATAGTTAAAATGTCCGAAACATAAATGTTCAAGAAAAAAACAAACGAAACGAATTTTCAAGAAAATAGTTTTTTTTCCATACAAAAAAATGATTCTCAACAGAATAATTAAATTTCGCACCCCAAGGATGAATTTTCTACGAAAAAATATAGAGTTTCACTAAAATATATAAATTTAAAAAAAAAATGAATTTACAAACGAAAAATAGAATAGTTCAATTTGCAGTTAGGAAAGTAAATTTTAAACAATAAAAACAAGTTTTCAGAAAAAATAATTAATTTTCAACTAAAAATATAAATTTTCACGCAAAAAGGAAATAGTTACATCTTCAGTCAAACGAATTAATTTTCAACTAAAAAAACGAATTTTCAGCTAAAGAAATTTATTTTTAATCACAATGATGAATTTTCAACCAAATATATGATTTTTTGACCAAATAGTGGAATTTTCAATCCAAACTTCTTAACCAAAAATAGAATAGAACAAGAATATAATGATTACATTCCTATCAAAAAAGGTAAATTTTCCACAAGAAATGGAACAGTTAAAGTGAATTTTTGAATAGTTAGTAAAATAAATTTTCAACCAAAAATTAAACGAATCTTCAACAAAATAGTTAAATTTTCAACCAAAGGAATGAATTTTCAACCAAAAAGATGAAGTTTCAATTAATGAGAGAACTCTTCTACCAAAAAAGACGGATTTTCAACAAATAGTTGAATTTTCAACTAAAACAGATAAATTTTCAAACTAAAAATAGATTAGTTAAATTTTCAGTAAAAAAATTAATTTTGAAAAAAATGAAAGCAAATTTTCAACGAAATAGTATAATTTTTTATTTAGAAGATCAAATTTGTATAAAAAAATAATTTTTTGACAAACAATTGAACAGTTACATTTCCTGTTAAAAAAAATTAATTCCAAATAAAAAAAAAAAAAAAAATCTCATCCAAAAAGATCAATTTTCAAACTATAAATAGAATTGTTAAATTTTCAGTAAAAAAATAAATTTTCAAGAAAATTAAAGCAAATTTTTAACGAAATAGTATAATTTTTAACCAAGAAGATTACATTTTTATTAAAAAGTAATTTTTTTCGACAAACAATCGAACAGTTGCATTTTCGGTTGAAAAAATTAATTCCATTTAAAGAAATAAATAATTTTCATCCAAAAAGATAAATTTTCAAACTAAAAATTGAATAGTTAAATTTTCAGTAAAAAAATTAATTTTCAAGAAAATTAAAGCAAATTTTTAACGAAATAGTATTATTTTTGACCAAGAAGATTCAATTTTATCAAAAAATAATTTTTTGACAAACAATTGAACAGTTACATTTTCAGTTAAAAAAATTAATTCCAAATCAAAAATAATAATTATCATCCAAAAAGATCAATTTTCAAACTATAAATAGACTAGTTAAATTTTCAGTAAAAAAATAAATTTTCAAGAAAATTAAAGCAAATTTTTAACCAAATAGTATAATTTTTAACCAAGAAGATTACATTTTTATTAAAAAATCAATTTTTTTGACAAATAATTGAACAGTTGCATTTTCAGTTAAAAAATTAATTCCAAATCAAAAAAAATAATTTTCATCCGAAAGATCGATTTTCAAACTAAAAATAAAATAGTTGAATTTTCGGTAAAAAAATTAATTTTCAAGAAAATTAAAGCAAACTTTTAACGAAATAGTATAATTTTTAACCAAGAAGATTAAATTTTTATCAAAAAGTAATTTTTTTGACAAACAATTGAACAGTTGCATTTTCAGTTAAAAAAATTAATTCCAAATAAAAAAAAAACTAATTTTCAACCAAAAAGATCAATTTTCAACCAATAAGATGATTTTTCTACCAAAAAGAATTTGCCCACAAAATTCGAATTTTCAATAAAATATAGGAATTTTTAGCTAAATATTCAAATTTTCAACTGAAAAAGATATATTTTGAACCAAACATGTACGCGTTAAATTTTCAGTTAAAACAATTAATTTTCAACTAGAAAACATAATTGTGAACAAAATGATTAAATTTCGAACCAAAAAAGGCTTTTCAACTAAATAATAAATCATCAGCCAAATAAATGAATTTTTATTAAATTGGGTTCACTTCCAGCTAAGTAGTTGAATTTTCTACCAAAAAATATGAATTTTCAACAAAATAGTTTGAATCCTCAACCAAAAGTTCAACCAGGGTCTTGAGCGTTTTTTCAACAAAAAATTTCAGAACTATTCCAGGTTTGATTTTCAACAAAATAATGCGCTTATCAACAAAGTAGTTGAATTTTTCAACCAACTGAATGTTCAACCAAATGATCAAATTTCAATACAAAAAATATTAAACTTCAATCAAAAACAGTTGCATTTTGAACCATATGAATTAATTGTTTAGAAGACAGTTACATTTTTACCAGAAAATAATTAATTTTCCTTTAAAAAGAAAGAATTTTGCAGAAAACAGTTAAGATTTCGACAAAAAGGATGAATTTTTAACAAAATAATTGAATTTTCAAAAAAATAGTTTCATTTTTAACAAAATACGGCAATTTTCTACCTTTAATAATTTTATTCAAAACTAATAGTTTTATTCAAATAGTTGAATTTTCAACATGCAAAAATTAATACTAAAAAACGGCGAATTTTCAACCCAGAAGATTAATTTTTACCAAAAAATATATTTTTCTTTGTAACGAAAGACATGGATTTTCAAATAAATAGTTGAATTTACAGTAAAAAAAATGTTGAACAATTTAGTTAAATTTTCAACAAAAAGTTGTCTTTGACACAATTTTTTCATTTAACCATGAATATTTTTATCTTCTTTCTGAGTATACGCTCGGATTCTTTGTTTTCAAGGTAAAATAAAAATAAACGCTCGAGCAGCTAACAGCTGAATAAATAATCTGATGACTAAAAATTTGTCAAGCTATGAAGCCCCATGATAAAGCCATTTACGATATATGCTACGAGTTTTCAATTTTTTTTTCTATTTATCTTAATTTAATATACATATTGAGCTTTTTAGAAGATTCTAGAAAATTCATACAGGATTTTAATTGTTTTAAGGAATTTTCAAAGCTTTCAAATGTTTCAAGAAATAAAAATTGACAAACCAAAATTTGAGGAAGTTCAAGGAATTTAATAAGAATTAATTCCGGGTTTTAATATTGTCTAAATGACTTCAGGCGATTTTGAGAAAATTTTAAAAATTGTATTGCAATGCAAAGAATTTCCTAAACTTCATAAAGATTTTAAAGGGTTCCATAGGATTTAAAAGGTTCCTGGATATTTTTGAGATTCCTTTATTTATTCCTAAACATTTTATACAATTTCTGTAAATTTCAAAATAGTTTACACAAATTAAGGGATTTTTTAGGATTTCAAAGATTTCAAGAGATTTTTAAATATTTTAGGGGATTTCAAAGGATTTCCAAAATTCCATGTAGTCATAGAGAATTTCATTGAACTCCAGAAAATTTGGAAGACTTTAAACAGGATTTATGAGATTTTTTGATATATTACAAGATATGAAGGGATTTCAGAGAATTCTCAAGATTTTCAAATACTTCAAAGGATTTTTAAGGCATTTTACGGAATTTTAGAAGATTTCAAAAATTTTTGATCATTTTAGGGGATTTTTAAGGTCTCTCAATAAAGTATTTTAATAAATTTCCCAGGATTTCGAAGGTTTTCATAGGACTTTGAAAAGCTCAAAGGATTTTTGAGGAATTTCATGAGATTTCGTGTAATTTCATAGGATTTTATAATATTTTAATGTATTTTAAAGAATGTATACAGAAGAATTCAGGGATTTCTTGGGATTTCAAATAATTTTTAAATTTTCGGGCGTTTTTGAAGAACCCAAGAAATTTTCGAGGGTGGTCCAAAAAATTTTTTTTTCGAATTTTTATGGAGACACCCCAAAAATTTTTTCGAATCCACACAAAAATAAATCCAGTTTTTTTTGGTTTGAAAAAAATTATATTTAGGGGTGCCACAAGCCCCATGAAGTTTAACATGCATTTCCCATAAGAATACGAATAAAATATCCCTTTTCAAATACTAACACCATAAGTCTGTTTTATAGGGTCCCAAAGAAACCCCATAAGTGAAAAAATGGCTTTTGCGAGTTTTTCGCGGTAATTAGGACTTTTTTTGCGGTTTTTTCAGTGAAAATTATTTCTGGCACGTAAAGTTCCATTTGTTGTCCAATTTTCAATTAGAGGGAGGTAATAGTTAATCAATGTTAACAAGAGTGATTTTTAAAAAAATTGATCATCAATGTTAATAATATTATATTAAAAAAATGCTACAAAATTGCAGTAAAAAAAAAATAATTTTTATTCAAATTTTCAATTAGGATAAGTTACGTAATTAATAGAATCAAGAAAAATAATTGTTTAAACAATTCATTATAATTATTAATAATATTATATTTGAATAATGCTAGAAAGATGCGTTTTTTTAATTTATGGCTTTTTGTCCAATTTTCATTTGGAGTGAAGTAATAATGAATTCAAGTTAACAAAATAATTTTTTAAACAATTTATTATCATTTTTAATAATATTCTCTTTGCTTAATTGGTAGAATGTTGCGGTTTTTTCTGAAATTTTCAACTGTTTGTCTATTTTTCATTAGGCGTGAGAAATTATTATTGTTTATGACTATTTTCATCTATATCAATGCCTGATAGTTGCGGTTTTTCGGAAATTTTTACCTTTCTGTCCTTTTTTCACTCAGTGAGGTAATAATTAATTAAAGTTAACAAAAAAGTTGTTTAAATAATTATTTTTGCTAAATCTAATTAATTATTATGTCACGACTAATGAAAAATAGACAAACAGTTGAAAATTTCAGAAAAAACCGCAACGTTCTACCAATGAAGCAAAGAGAATATTATTAACAATAATAAAAAATTGGTTAAACAATTATTTTTTGAATTGAATACATTATTACTACACTC
>CAKNYM010053150.1:721535-760233 GCA_932195095.1 Andricus curvator | reverse complement strand
TTATTTTTTGAATTGAATACATTATTACTACACTCTAATTGAAAATTATAATTATTAATAAATAAAAAAAAAATATTATTATTAATAATATTATATTTGAATAATGCTAGAAAGATGCGTTTTTTTTTTAATTTTTGGCTTTTTGCCCAATTTTTATTTGGAGTGAAGTAATAATTAATTCAAGTTAACAAGATAATTGTATAAACTATTTATTATAATTGTTAATAATATTCTCTTTGCTTAATTGGTAGAATGTTGCGGTTTTTTCTGAAATTTTGAACTGTTTGTCTATTTTTCATTAGGCGTGACTTACTAATTAATTAGATTTAGCAAAAATAATTGTTTAAAGAAATTATTATTGTTTATGACTATTTTCATCTATATCAATGCCTGATAGTTGCGGTTTTTCGGAAATTTTTACCTTTCTGTCCTTTTTTCACTCAGTGTGGTAATGATTAATTAAAGTTAACAAAAAAGTTGTTTAAATAATTATTTTTGCTTAATATAATTAATTATTAAGCAACGCCTAATGAAAAATAGACAAACAGTTGAAAATTTTAGAAAAAAACCGCAACATTCTAACAATGAAGCAAAAAGGAAAATTATAAACAATGATAAAAAATTGGTTAAACAATTATTTTGTTGAATTGAATTCATTATTACTTCACTTCAATTGAAAATTTGACAAAAAGCCAGAAATTTCAGAAAAAACCCCATCTTTCTAGCATTATTCAAATACAATATTAATAATAGTGATAACGAATTGTTTTAAAAATTAATTTTCTTGACTTTTGTTAATTACTTAACTTATCCTAATTGAAAATTCGACTAGAGGTGAATTTTTTTTTAAACTGCAATTTTGTAGCATTTTTCGCAGAGAATATTATCACCATTAATAATAAATTGTTTAAACAATCACTCCTGTTAACATTGATGAAGTATCGCTTTCCCCTGATTGAAAATTGGACAACAAGTGGGATATTTTTGAAAAAACCGCGTCTTTCTAACTCCATTCTATGAGAAAATTGCTAAAAACAATAATAAATTGTTTAAACAATTCATGTGAACGTCTAAATATCAGTATAAAGTGATCTTTCATGTGCCAGAAACAATGTTAATTAAAAAAACCGCAAAAAAAGTCATAATTGCCGCGAAAAACTCGCAAAACCCATTTTTTCACTTATGGGGTTTCTTTGGGAGCCTATAAAACAGACTTATGGTGTTGATATTTAAAAAGTGATATTTTATTTGTATTCTACGACTAATTGTAAAGAGAAATGTTGAGTTTCAACACGATTGAGATAATATTGAGGATTCTGAATGTTTCGGATCAGACTCGAACATAATGATGATCGCGCAAGTGATTAGGTGAACACAAGAAAACACCGATTTAAAACAAAGCATAATTAAAAATCTGCGTTTATTCGCAAAGTCAGTGGTCAGTTTACACAATATATAAATTTACTTGAATAGAGACACACGTGACTCCTAATAAGATCTCGCGCCGAGTGCGAGGAAAAGCGTCGAGGAAAGCGCCCGTGTGTCCTTCTGGAAAGTCCTTTAGAGTGGGGGCCGGGAAATCAGCACGTACACCCAGAATTTGTACATGGTGATACGGAAATTCGGAACATCCGCCCGATTCGTTTCAAGATGAAACGAATTTTGACTACTGATAAGGTCATCGTAGATGACCGCCCGATTTGATATATTCGTAGTGGTGATGAGAGACCGATTAGACGAGAGTGAAAAAACGGCTCTGAGATTGACGGAATTAAATTTAGGATGGTAAGATAAAGTTTGGGTCTGGATGGGCCAGGAAAGGTTTATGCAAGATCTTCTTTTGCACGGGGGAGGAGGCAGAGCTTCACAATAGGTCTCTCTAGCTCGGTAGTAGCTGTTCGGACTGTAACGGCACGAACTAGGCCATCATCTCCCGGATATACCTCGGTGACTCTGCATAAAGGCCATTTGGTAGGTGGAATCGTCTCATCAGATTCCTTCAAAATGGCCAGATCGCCTACCTGGACAGACTGTTGACGTTGACGCCATTTAGGAAGTATTTGAAGCGAATGAAGGTATTCTGAAGACCATCTGTGCCAGAAATCTTCCTGCATTTTCTGAACCATTTTCCACCTTTTATTCGCAGGAATGTGCTCGTGTATAAGCGAAGGTTCAGGAACGGCGGTGAGTGGTCCTCCGATGAGCCAATGTCCTGGAGTAAGCGCGGATAAATCACTTGGATCATCAGTGATTGCTTGTAGTGGTCTTGAATTAAGACACGCCTCGATCTGTGTTAATACCGTTGAGATCTCCTCAAAAGTTAGAGTCGAACTTCCAATAACTCTTTTGAGATGATGCTTGGTAGATTTGACGGCGGCCTCCCACAGTCCACCGAAATGTGAGGCTGATGGAGGGACGAAGAGCCAAGTGGTTTGGTCCATGGCCAGAGCATCGGCGATGTCCTGCGAAGTACGTGACGCCTCCGCGAAGAGCGCCCTCAGCTCAGCATCGGCGCCGACGAAATTTGTACCCTGGTCACTTGTGAGAGTGGAACAAATGCCTCTTCGTGAGGTAAAGCGTCGATAGGCAGCTAGAAAAGACAGAGAAGTATAATCAGACACTGCCTCCAGATGTACAGCACGAGTAGACGTGCAAACAAAAACGGCAATGTAGCCTTTATACGATCTTTGCCCACGTCCACGGGCTGCTCGTATTCTTATTGGACCAGCAAAATCCACGCCACTGTGGAGAAAGGCCCGAGTGCGCTGCACGCGATTAGAAGGGAGATTTCCCATGAGCTGCGTGGCGGTGGCGGCACGATGACGAATACATACCACACATCGTAGTATGCGAGATTTTACAACCTGGCGACCTCGCAGAATCCAAAATTGACGCCTCAGTGTGGCGAGTGTGAGCTGGGTACCCCCATGAAGGGTACGCCGGTGGCAACTGTCGACGACCAGATCTGTGAACGGAGACGTCGATGGCAAGATATATGGGTGCCTCTCATCGGGATCCAAAACGGAATGTTTGAGACGGCCACCAACTCTCAGCAGCTGCTGAGCATCTAGGAAAGGGTTAAGTTTGATTAGTGCGTCACATTTTGGTAACTTCTCGATTTTTTTATCCAAAATATTGGAAATAGTAGAAGAGAAATGGGTCTGCTGAAAGCTTCGAACCCAATACAATCGAGCGTGGTCGAGATCAGTTGGTGTGAGGACTCGAGGGTGCGCATAAGGGCATGAGCGATTGATGATTCTGCATGCTTTCAGGTTATCGATGTATCGAATGCACCATGCGGACACTCGAATTAATTTTTCTAGAGAAGATGCACAATGAGCGAAACGATCCCACATATAAGGATGAGCAACTGTCGTCTGGTGTATGACAACACGTCGTTCCAGGTCAGTATCGACATCAAGATTTGGAACAAAGGTGGACCAAGGAAGGTCGGTCTCTGAAAGCCGATCTGGACCAACCCACCAGAGCGAATGAGCGCCAAGCTGCTTGGCAGAGAGGCCTCGAGTAGCGCAGTCCGCGGGATTCTCGACACCCGGTATGTGATGCCAATAAGCATCTCAGCCATAAGGACATCTCAACCATGCAATCACATTCGTGCTATCAGTCCAGAGATGCACCCTCACATCTTCGAAGGAGAGAGTTTTCTGGGTATGAAGGGTAAGACGGGCGAGAAGCTGAGCCCCACAGAGCTCTAACTTTGGAATAGATAATTGTTTGATGGGCGTGACCTTTGATTTAGAGCAAATAAGAGATGAACGAACGACACCTTGATGTGAGACGGTTCTCAGATAAAGAACAGCAGCATACGCGGCCTTAGAAGCGTCCGCGAAGCCGTGAAGTTCGACCAATCGAAGACCATCAGAATGACCCAGCCAACGAGGAATCCTGATAGTATCTAGCTGCCGAAGATTCTCAAAGAGGCGAATCCATCGTTGGAAGATTTCCTCTGGAAGTGGATCGTCCCATCCAATTTTGATAAGCCAGAGATTCTGCATAAGAATCTTAAAGACGATGATGACTGGTGATATTAATCCGAGAGGATCAAACAATTTCGATATGTCTGATAAGACTCTTCTCTTGGTACAAGGTGCTGTAGGGGTAGCTACGTTTGTACGAAATAGCAGTTCATCTTCTGCCGGCTGCCACGTCAATCCTAGAGTGTGAAACTCACCTCCGTCGTGCCATGAACGGGACTGAGATTTCGCCTTCCAATCTTCAGGGACCGATTTCACGAGTGCCATCTCGTTGGATGCCCACTTGCGTAAGGGAAATCCGCCCGATTGCAAAAGATTGATAAGTTCCTGCTGCAATGTTAAGGCCGATTCCACGTCGTCAGCACCTGCCAAAACATCGTCAATATATATATGACGGGGGAGGATGGAGGCAGCGATAGGCCACCGATGTCCTTCGTCCCTGACAAGTTGCTGGATGGTGCGTAACACCAAATAAGGCGATGAGGATAGTCCAAATGTAACGGTGGTCATCCGATACTCTCGGATTGGCTCACTTGTGGGGTCGAACCTCCACAAAATGCGTTGGCAGTCTTGATCGTCAGGATGAATCTTGATTTGAAGAAACATCTTTTCAATGTCAGCTGAAAAGACCACGGCAAACATTCGCCATCGAAGTAAGATGTCCGAAAGCTCTGAATGCAATTTCGGTCCAGTGTGTTGGTAGTCGTTGAGAGATGAGCCGGTCGAAGTTCGATGCGAGCCATTAAAAACTACTCTGAGTTTTGTGGTAGTACTTGTTTCCTTAAACACACCGTGATGAGGTAGATATACACGGGGTACATTTGGAGACAAGGTTGAATCTGCTAATTCCATGTGACCTAGAGAGAGATAGTCAGACATAAACTTAGCGTAGGCAGCACGAAGATCCGGATTCTTGAGTAGTCGACGTTCCAACTTGAGAAAGAGTAATTCAGCTTGAGCTCTGGAGTCTCCTAGTTCGCTGATAGATCCTTTGAGGGGTAGGCGAACAATGTAGCGTCCATCAAAATCACGAAGATGCGTTGTCTCATATCGTTGTTCACAAAACTGCTCTGCTGCAGTCAGTAATGCAGATGCAGGTAGAGCTACCTCCTCTTGTTCCCAAAAGCGTTGAAGTTGAATAGATAAGGCGTCCTCGATTGCACATGACATGCTGATAACTGGTCTGGATTGAACCGTTTGACCTTGATCCTCATCGATTATCACTTTACTCGTTGAGCCAGTGGGTCGTCCTGTAAGAATCCAACCCATCGTTGTGTCCTGTGCAACTACTCTGTTGTCTGGCCGAGACATTAAGCCTGGCCGTATGATGAGTGCATAGATTTCAGCTCCAAGTAAGAGATGGATAGCTGAGTTCGCACTAGGTTTCGGATCAGCCAGATCAAGCCCATTTAATTCGGGCCAGGGTTGAGGGGCGACTCGATGTGACGGTGTGTAATTGCTGAGTCGAGGTATAACAAGAGCCTCTGTCTCCAGAGTGAAGCGGGAAGGCAATCGCGATAAGATGAGAAGATTGACTATACCCTTTGATACTCCAGATTTAGAAGCTCCAACACCGGAGATATGGAGGGATGCGAACCGACGAGGTAATCGAAGACGCTGTGTGAGGATTTCTGAAATAAAATTACCCTCCGAACATGGATCTATCATACAACGTGCCTGGGTGTAGCGTCCATCCTTGCTCTTAACAACTACAAGTGCTGTTGCGAGCAGGCTTGGCCCAAAGGCACTAGAGGTAACATGAGAATTTACTAGTTGTCATGCCGGGTTCCCGACGTTCCTTGAATTGCTGAGCGTGGAAGGTCCAGAGAGAGAGATCTGTTTGGATTCAGTTGCTGGTGATGATGCTGGGTCATGAATGAAGGTATGATGACGACCATGGCAGGTACGACACACCTTATTAGAGCGACAGTCTCCAACTCTATGTGGTCCAAAACAGTTCTCACATATGCCCCTCGACCGGACGAATTCTTGGCGCTGAGCAAGAGATTTAGCCTTGAATCCTTCGCAGAAAACCAAGTAATGACTCTGCTGACAGAGGGTGCAGCTAACGTTAGGTGAAGGTTTTCTGTCAGGCTTTTTTGAAGCATTATGTGCCTTCACGGAAGAATTCGATTTGTTATGTTTTGAAGAACTCTTCGACGATGATGAGATTGTTGTTGTCTGAGGACTAGCTGAATGGCCCATGGACTCAAGTGCCTTGATTCTGGTCGTCAGAAATGTCTTAAGCTGATCAAACGTCTGTGGTTCCACTTCTCCTCCAATAGAAGTTTCCCAGTCCCGGCGAGACTGCTGATCCAGTCGTTGAACTGTGATGTAGGTCAACCAATCATCCCATGTTTCGACGGGACGTTTAAGTGCAGTCAAGGCACCGATGGCTTCTGTCGTTCCATGCAGAAGCTTCTTCAACTCAAGGCAGATTCTGTAGATACCGGCTGTAGAGAACATAAAGCGGCTATCTGAGAACTCACCAACAATCGAGTATTTTGATATGTTTCTGTTAGTAAATCCCATGCTCGGGTGAAGTTCTCAGCAGTAGTAGGAATGTTGCTGAGGAGATGAGCAGGTTCACCAGATAGACTTGTTTTCAAATAATGCAATCTTGCAACGTTTGTTGTTTTCGGATTTGCCACGACAATTGCATTAAATAAATCACGGTAATTCGGCCAATCCAAATAATTTCCCGAAAATTTGGGAAGCTCGATCTTCGGAAGGTCTGGGCCATGGACGTGATTCGCTTGTTGAACTGAGTCTCCTTGATCATCCCTAGAAGCTGGTTGTCGATCATAGGCATCCATTTTGTCCAAAAATTTACCCATCTCGACTAAATAAAGTTCCTCCGTTTCACTAAAAATGTCTTTACAGAAGTACGGCGACTTCTCATCCTCCTTTGTATATAAGGAGAGTACCTCTTGATGCTTCTCCTGAAATTGAACCCACTTCTTATCTAGATTCTGCATGCGAGCCTTGCATGCTCCACGTGTAAGATTAGCAGCACCTAATTTTTCAAAATTGACATAAGCCCGTGAAATAATACCGCTCAATTTGATTTGTTGGTCGATCAGTTCGTTAATTTCCTCTTCAGTCATTTTGAATGGTAAGAAGTGAATAATTCGAGGAAAAGAACACAAGGAAGGAGAACCAACAATATGCAAGTCGAAGAGAGCATACAGGCCTAAATATGCAAACTGGTAATAAAGAACCAAACATTGACAGGTGTAGCAATGAAATAATTTGAAATGAAAATTCAAATATAGAATGACACATTCTTCATGATTGAATTTTCAAGAGCACAAAATCGAATGTACTTCACGCTAACAGAATTAGAATACGAGCAATGAAATATAATTCACTGGAATATCTGAATGAGGTTCAATCAATTGCAAGACATACGATAAAATCGACAATAGATAATAAAAAATGGAACGAACTCACAGATATCGCTGTCGAAGAATGTTGACAACTTCCTGAAGTTCACCTGAGAAGATAAACAAAGCCTGAATAATTTGACAGACCCTGCTGTAATATAGAATGAGTATCGTCGAACATAAGAATGACTTCCTTCCTTCTATTTGTAGATGCGAAGAAGCGAGAGAGTCGATGATTTCCTTCCTTCTACTCGTAGGTGGTGAAGAAGCGAGAGGCACGATGATAGCGACTCGTGACTAGGATCCACGTGCATTAGAAATTTGTTGCACACTCAGCTGACACTTGATTTCTGGCTGCATCACTCACGCGTGAACCATCCGTTTCATTATTGATTATTGCGAGTGTGTAACTCAAAAGTCAGTGTTTATAACGAATGTCTCGATGAACTGCTTACAGTTTGTGTACACGTTATCAACACACACTAGCTCACACCGATAGGCACTGGAATGTACGGTTCACGTTAATCCCTTCGACGAATTTAAATTTAGACACTTTTACCGAGCGAAAGTTTGGTAGTTATAATTGCAATCTCAAATACGAGTTACTCAAATATGTTTGCAGCATTTTGCAACGTCAAAATGCGATTGTGTGGTGGATGATGCACTATGCTTTTATATTCCAGGTGCATTCACTCTTTCCACTTAAACTTGCACTGAAACTTGCACTTGTTTCACATTGAATGCGCGTAACGCTCTTGCAAAAACTTGATACGATCGTTTTTTAGCGTTTTCATACCGGTTTTTAGTATAAACATCCGTAATCGAAGGACCAATGTTTCGGATCAGACTCGAACATAATGATGATCGCGCAAGTGATTAGGTGAACACAAGAAAACACCGATTTAAAACAAAGCATAATTAACAATCTGCGTTTATTCGCAAAGTCAGTGGTGAGTTTACACAATATATAAATTTACTTGAATAGAGACACACGTGACTCCTAATAAGATCTCGCGCCGAGTGCGAGGAAAAGCGTCGAGGAAAGCGCCCGTGAGTCCTTCTTGAAAGTCCTTTAGAGTGGGGGCCGGGAAATCAGCACGTACACCCAGAATTTGTACATGGTGATACGGAAATTCGGAACACTGAATAAGATTTACATAAACTTCTATTTCTCTTATGGGAAATACGTGTTATGCTTCATGGGGCTTGCGGCACCTCTAAATATCATTTTTTTTAAACAAAAAAAAATGGATTTATTTTTGTGTAGATTCGAACAAATTTCTGGGGTGTCCCCATGAAAATTAAAAAAAAAAATTTCCAATGCATTTTTGGACCACCCTATTCTACATAGCTCAGAATTTTCAATTATTCTTGGCCACCAATTAAAATTTTTCGGCACCTTTCCTTTTCTCAAAAAATCAATTTTCTTGTGCAGGTGCTTTTTTGGACTCTCGAAACCCGAAAAAAAAACTTTCCCAAAATAACCCTTCAGTTGAAAAATCAACCCCCTTAAAAAAATTTGACTTTTTCACCAATTAAATTCCATGGTCTTTTTAGACTTCTTATTCCTTTCATTTCTTATTTATTTCTTATTATTCCTCTATTTATTGTTTTGTGAAAAGTATTTTTTCACTGTGAAAAAAAGTTACCTAAGAAATTTTTCTTTATCCTGGAAAAGTCCTGAAATTTTTTGTTGAAGAAACTGGAATGGAAAATACGGACTATTTTTTAGAGTACGATTATAAGTGTTTATTGAATACAGACTTTATTGTTTGCAGATTCGTCTTTTATTGTTAAAAATAAACTTTTCTGGTTGAAAATTTAATTGTCTTCGGAAAACTCGTATTTGAAATTCTTCCTAAAAAATATCAAGTCCGATTTTTGGCCTCCAACCCTTAACGTTAAAATCAACCCCCTTACACCTTCTACCTTGTGCAGTTTTCAAGAGCCCAAAAAAGTTCAAATTCGAGTGAAATTGAATTTTTATTATTTTGTAATTTTAAATATTGGAGGTGCTAGATTAATGTAAGCTAGCACCTCCAGAAGAAAATGTACTTTTTGAAAAAACTAAAGTAGCCCAAAAATTGTAATTGATAAAAAATCCCAAAATGGTCCGAAATTCTAAGCTATGAAGAATCTCGAAAGATGATAGTGGAGGTGCTAGCTTCATGGACCTGATTAATTTTCTTGCCTTTCTCACATACTCTATGAATGAAAAAAGTGTACTAGTTTCTAATGTATAAAATATTAAGGAATTTTATTTAAATATCAAAAAAATAAGATCAGCTAAACTGATCAACTTATTATTTTGGTACAAAAAAGAAGTTTTGATAGGTGATTCAATTTTCAAAAATCAATGGAGAATTAGATCAAGTGAATTTTTCTATAAACGCCTATCGATTTTATTTTGAAGTCTTATGTGAATTTTAATTAGCATAAGTTCTATTATTCATATCTGTAGTTTTCCCGTAAATAATTCTTGATAAAGTGACCTAAATTGGCCACAAAAGATGCTGTTTCGAATTTTGGCTGACTCTTCTTTTTCTTCCTCTTTTTTCCTTGTTATGTAATTATCTCTGACAAACCGGAAATGAGGTTCTTTGGACATATAATTATTTTTGTGAATTTAATTCATGCTCTGATTGCGGTGCATAAAATTATTCATAAGAAGGCAGATTTTATTTCGATCTTGAATAATTTTTCTTTTAATCAACCAAACTTGTTTCAGAGTGCTAACCCGGATTCTACGTTTTCAAGGTAAAACACGTGCGAGGAAACAATAATTGAATAAATAACCTGATTCTGACTAAAATGTGTCATCTCAATGAGGCCCGCCAATGAGATCCATCCATGTTACGATCTTTTCTTGGGAAGTGGAAAACACAAATATCCCAAAATGGTTATATATACACGAAAAATCAGAATATGGATTAGTCAAGATTTTTTCAACAATCTTCAATAATCAATTGATCCTGAGCCTGAAGAATACGAGAATCGTTTCTCTGGTTTTCTTCTTCGTCGTTTTTATTAATTCGATTGGTAAGTGCAGAATAAATTATCATCTTTAATTTTTAACTTCAAATTGACAAAGTAGTTTATGGAGAGCCCCATAGAAAAACACATATAGTTTGCCAAAGATTGTAGTAAATTTTTTTTAAAGTTATTGTAATTTTTCTTTTTTTTAGCCTTTTTGCGTCTTTATAATACCGGAATAACTATTTCACTAATGGTTGTAACGCATTATTATTACGTATTATTCAGGTTACAAAAAACATGATTTTTATAAAAACTTCAATCTCAAAAATTGCGTATCCTAAAGAAAAAAAATGATAAATATGTGTGCTCTTCATTAATTCTTTTTTTTTTTTTTTTAATTAAAAATTCTATCCTAAATTTGCGCTTAAAATGTTCTTTTACTACATAGTTTAATATTTGTTATTTGAGTAACAATAATAAGTTTCGAAAATCTTGCTAATAAAAAATAAATTTTTAATTAGTTAATTACAATCTTAATGATCAGCGAAACGTTTTTCCTGACTGGAAACTAATCTAGTGTTAATGGTGCTATCCACACACAATGTTTGTTCTGTCAACGATGATATCAAGCATACGAAAAACAAGGTTTATTGTGACCCTGAATTACAAAATAACTGTTTTTGTCTATATTCACGAAATATAAATTCCTAATAAATTACGCAGTAGAAAAAAAGTAATTTCTATCAATATTATGAAATCTAGAATCATTTAAAGGCCCCTTAATTATTGATAATGCCGAAAGTCTGAAAAATCAATTTCAAAACCGGCATAATCAATGAAACATTTTATTTTACAACAGAAAGTTTTTCAAAATTAATTTTTTCACTTAAAGAAAAAATATTTGATTCAATATTAGTAAAAAAAATTATTTTCGCTAAAACTGCTTCGTAACTACTTCGTTGAATATTATTTTTTTTGTCGAACTTTAATTTTTCAACTAAAAATTCAGATTTTCCATTTTGGTCGAAAATTGATCTTTTTTAGTTGAAAATTCAATTACCTCGTTGAAAATGTATGCATTTTATGAAATATTCGTCCCCGTGGTTAAAAATTTAAATGTTTTGTAGAGAATAAGTTTTTTTGGTAAAAAATTAAGTTTTTTAACTGAAAATAAATATTTCATTTCTGGTTCAAAATTTATCTTTTTCAGTTGGAAATTTAAGAATGTGATTAGAAATGTATATACTTTGTTGAAAATTTGTATTTTTCTGTGAAAAAATTTGATAATTTGGTTAAAAATTAATCTACTTTTTCGAAAATCAAACAATTTGTTTAATTTTTGTTTAATTATTTTATTTTGTTAAAAATGAGTTTCTTTTTTTAAATTGAACTACTTTTGATGGATAAAAATGCAACTATTACATTTTTTGTGGAAATTTGACCTTTCTTAGTTGAAAATTCAACAGAATGAAATTGACTGATTTGCCAGTAAAAATTTGTCAGAATCGGCCCTATTTGAATCAAACAAACACTTAATCACTGATCCAATTAGTAAAATTTCCACTAATTGAGAAATTAAGAATTAAAAATTCATTCATTTCTATTTCTTCCAGATATAAGTTTACAGGGCAACTGTTTTCGTCGCATCCTCTATGGCGAAACCAAACCTTTCGAGGAACGACATCTCCGTCTACCAAAAGTATCATAGATAATGAGACGTTTAATTTTGAATGATGAATATTTCATGAAACGTGAAGGGCAATTTTTCACATTAGGTCAAGGTTCTTATGATCCAGTGATAAATAAGAAAAAAAACAGGTTGTTGCAGTTTTTCCGGGACAATACTATCATTAGCTTTGCGGATTATATAGGACATTTTCAGATGGACCTCGGCTTACAATAGATCCGGCAACAGGAAATGCCGAAATAATTAAACAACCAGAAAATGATGAATATTTTGAAGGTCAAATATACGAAAAACCTGAAAGAAAATTGATAGATCAAAAACCACGCATGCGGAGAGGATCAGGGGACCCACAATGTAAAATTCATTCAGAAACAGCCACTGATTTTTGTCTTTATGTGATATATACTTATTATCATAATTTTAATGAGTTTCTTAGGATCTTGAATGATTTCCCAGATTGTCAAATACAATTATCTAATTTTATCAAGAAGATTATCAAATAAAATTATATAATTTTATTTGGTAATCTTGGAAATCAATTAAGATCCCAAGAAACTTATTCAAATTACGATAATAAGTATATATTACATGAAGACAAAAATGAGCAACTGTTTCTAAATAAATGTTATGTTATGGGTACTCTGACCCTCCCCGTATTCGTGGTTTTTGTTATATTTTTTTTTCTTCAGGTGTTCCGTATCTTTGACCTTCAATATATTTATTCTTTTCTGGTTGTTTCATTTTTTCGGAATTTCCTGTTATGGGGTCAACTGTACGCCGAGGTGCCTCTGACAAAGTCGTATATACTCCGCAAAGCTCATGATAGTGTTGTCCCGGAAAAACGGCAACAACCTGTTTTTTTTAATTTATCACTGCATCATAAGAATCTTGATCTGATGTGAAAAATTGCCCTACGCGATTCATAAAATATTCATCATTGAAAATTAAACGTCTTATTATCTTTGATCCTTTTGGTAGGCGGAGATGTCCTTCCTCGAGAGGTTCGGGTTCGCCATAGAGGAGGCGACGAAAACAGTTTCCCTGTAAACTTATATCTGAAATGGATGAATTTTTAATTCTTAATTTCTGAATAGGTACAAATTTTACTAATTGGATCAGTGAATGAGTGTTTGACTGATCCAAATATGGCCGATTCTGACAAATTCTTACTGACAAATCAGTGAATTTGATTCTGTTGAATTTTCAACTAAAAAGGTCAAATTGCCACCAAAAATGGAATATTTACATTTCATCCAACTAAAGTAGTTGAGTCTTCAATAAAAAAAAATAATTTTCCACAAAATGAAAGAATTAAACCAAAATTGAACAAATTGTTCAATTTCCAAAAACGTAGATTAATTTTTAACTAAATGGTTAAAATTTTTATTGAAAAATACAAATTTTAAATGAACTACATGAATTTTCAATCTCTTTCTTAAATTTTCAACTAAAAAAGATCAATTCGACGCCTCCTTTCCATAACACTCCACGTCGCGTTTGGTCCGTGTCCAAACGTTACGTGGAGTGGTATGGAAAGGAGGCGTCGAATTTTTAACCAGAAATGGAATATTTACATTTTCAGTTTAAAATTCTAATTTTTCACCAAAAATAATGTATTCTCAACAAAACAGTTAAATTTTCAACCAAAGGGGATGATTTTTTTTAAATATATGAGATTTCAACCAGATAATTGAATTTCCAACTAAAAAGGATCATTTTTTCACAAAAAATGGAAGAGTTGAATTTTTAGTTGAAAAATGAAGGTTCTACAAAAAAAAACTGATTTTGAACGAAGCAGTTACAAAGCAGTTTTAGAAAAATGAATTTTTGTTTACTAATATTCAACTCAATATTTTTTCTTCAAGTGACAAAAATTAGTTTTTGAACTTTTTCTATTACAAAATAAAACGTTTAATTGATCATATCGAGTTTAAAGTTGATTTTGCAGACTTTCGGGATTATCAATAATTAAGGGGCATGGAAATGATTCTAGATTTCATTATATTGGCAGGAATTACTTTTTTTTACTGCATAATTTATTGAACATTTATATTTCGTAAAAATAGGCAAAAATAGTTATTTTCTAATTCAGTGTCGAGTGAAATGGCTTTTAGATAAGGTCGTTAAACGACTTTATCATTACATTCTAATTTCTGTTTGCTTTTTTCACAATAAACCTTGTCTTTCGTATGCTTGATATCATTGTTGACAGAAAAAACATTGCGTGTAAATAGCACCATTGACATGGTTTCACACCATGGTTTCAAGGCAGGAAAAACATTTTGCTGATCATTAAGATTGTAATTAATTATTTAAAAAATTCACTTTTCAATAAAAATATTTTAAAAACTCACTTTTGTTATTTAAAGAACAAATATTGAACTAAATAGTAAGATAACGACATTTTAAGCACCAATTTAGAACAGCATTTTTTTTTAAACAAAAAAAAATTTTCAAAAGCATTTATGTAAAGCACATATGTTCATCATTCTTTTCAGTACATTTGAAAGTATAAAATACGGAAGTATGAAGAAAATTAGGATACGCAGTTTCAAGAGGGAAGTCGTTATAAAAATATATTCTTTTAAACATGAATAATAACCATAAAGGAGCCAGCTGTGTTGGAATTAAATTGACCCTCCAAATTTGGATTCCCAGGGGTTTTTAGAATTGAAAAATTAATTTTAGTTAATTAGATTCAAACCGAGCTTAGCGTTAAAAACATAAGTGAAATGGTGTTGTTCCGATATTTTAAAGACACAAAAAGGCTAAAAAATAGAACCATTACAATAATTTAAAAAAATCCTACTGAAATATTTGGCTAACTATATGTTCTTTACTGAGGGACCGTCCATAAGCTACTTTATCAATTTGAAGATGAAAATTAAAGATAATAATTATTTATTCTGCACTTAGGAATCGAATTCAAAATAACGACGAAGAAGAAAAGCAAAGAAACGAGTCTCATATTCTTCAAGTGCAGGAACAATTGATTATCGAAGAATGTTGAAAACATCTTGACTAATGAATATTATTATCTTTTGTGCATATATAAACATTTTGGGATATTTCTGTTTTCCACTCCTCGCACGCATTTTACCTTGAAAACATGGATTCCGGGTAAGCAATCTGAAATAAGTTTGGTTGATTGAAAGAAAAATTATTTATGATCGTAATAAAATCTGCTTTC
Organism: Andricus curvator; assembly: GCA_932195095.1. Taxonomy (NCBI): domain Eukaryota; kingdom Metazoa; phylum Arthropoda; class Insecta; order Hymenoptera; family Cynipidae; genus Andricus; species Andricus curvator. The sequence continues at coordinate 744,999 of CAKNYM010053150.1, read as the reverse complement.
TTATGAATAATTTTATGCACTGAAATCAGAGCTTGAATAAAATTGACGAATGATAATTATATTTCCAAATTATCTCCTTTTCGGCTCATCAGAGACAATTACATAACAAGGAAAAAAAAAGAGTCAGCCAAAACCAACTTCGCACTCTTTCCTTATTCTTTCTCCGTCTTTTTTATACTACTATGAAACAGCATGTTTCGAGGACAATTTAGGTCTCTTTATCAGGAATTATTTACAAAAAAAACTACAGATATAGATAATAGAACATATGCTAATTAAAATTCACATAATACTTGAAAATAAAATCGATAGACGTTTATCGAAAAATTTACTTGATCTAATTCTCCATTGATTTGTGAAAATTATATTAACTTTAAATTTTTTTTTTTAACAAAAAAAAAACAAATAAGGAGTTTATTAATTCAGCTGATTTTGGTTTCTTGCTATTTAAATTAAATTTCTTAATATTTTATACACTAGAAGCAACCCACTTCAAAAAATTTGAATTCATCACAAATTAAATACCGCCATATTTTTGGGCTGATTTGGGCTCCGCAAAAATATCAAGTCCGATTTTTGGCCTCCAAACCTTAAATTTAAAAAACACCCCCTGTATATCGGACTCGATATTTTTGAGGAGCCTAAAAAAGCCCAAAATACGGTGGGATTTAAGTTTGAAAAAATAAAATTTTTTGAAGGGGGTTGATTTTGGAACCGAAGGGTTATTTTGGGCAATTTTTTCAGCGGATTTCAAGAGCCTAAAAAAGCACCTCAACAAGAAAATTATTTTTTTTTGAGAAAAGTAAAGGAGCCCAAACATTTTAATTGGTGCTCAAGAAAAACCCAAAATTCTGAGCCATGTTGAATTTCGAAATTTGATTGTGGAGATGCTAGCTTAATGGACCTAAATTAACCTCATTTCCTTTATACTCCTTCTAATACTATAAAATCACTCAAAATATTTACAATCATTTAGAATCTAAGATAATTCCTCGAAAAATTTGTGAAATTCCATGAAATCGGGTTGTTTTTGAGATTCTGAAAAATTTATTAAAATACATTGAGAACTTTTAAAATTCCTTAAAATCATCGATATCGTCGGAAGTCTTCTAAAATCCGTTAAAATCATTCAATAATTCGTTGAAATCTTTAAAAATATTCTCAAACCTTACAGGTCCTGTAAAATCGTTCCATATATTCAAGAATTCTAGGAAATACAAAAATTCAAATAAGGCGAAAAATATATTTGAACAAAAAACATTCTAGAAAACAATGAGTAAATTTGAAATTTGATGAAAATATATGTAAAAAATTTTAAAAAAAACTCCCGATTATACGTGATCTTCACAAATAATAAACAAAAAAATTTACTAAAAAACATTATGCAAAAAAAGAACTAAGTTACAAAAAAAAGTTGAAATTGGAAAAAGCACCCAGCTTTAGTGTTCTTTACAATCGTATGAATAATAAACAAAAAATTCTAAAAAAAAAATAAATAAGTTATTACAAAATTTAAAAATTTCAAAAGCTCCCGGTATTAGTGTTCTTCACAATCATATAACTAAAAACATATTTTGAAAAATACTCCGAATAAAAAAGTTATAATTATGAAAAAATTGAAAAAATGCTAAATAATAAAGCTGAAAACTCCCAAACTTTGACGATACCATTACAGAAGCGAATAAAATGTGAAAAAAGAATTCAAAGTAATTTACTGTGCAAAAAAAAAAATTAACAAAGAAGCATTTTCCGAATTAAAAAATGTAACCACACCGGGGATGCTTCCGGTGAAGCTATAAAAATTAAAGAAGGAGAAAGCGTCCCCGGTGTCGTCACATTTTTTTAAGTTCTAAAAATGTTTGCTTGGTAATTTATTTATTTATTTTCACATAGTTAATTATTTTAAAACTTTGTTTTACATTCAATTCGCTTTTGTAGTTGCATCGCCAAAAATTGCGAGTTTTCAGCTTTATTATTTACAATTGTTTTCAATTTTTTTAAAATTGCAACTTTTTTAATGCGGAGTATTTTCAAGAATATATTTGTTATTATAATATTGTGGAGAACACTGAGGCCGGGAGTTTTTTCAAATTATTAAATTTGTTCATAACTTTTTTTTTTGTAGAAATTTATTGGGTTCAAAATTGATCTTCTTTAGTTGAAAATTCAACAGAGTCAACTTGATTGATTTGTCAGTAGGAATTTCTCAGAATCGGCATTATTTGAATCAGTGAAACACTCGATTAATGATACAATGAGTAAAATTTTCACTAATTCAGGAATTAAGAATTGAAAGTTCATCTATTCATATTTCTTCCAGATGTAAGTTTACAAGGAAACTGTTTTCGTCGCCTCCTCTATGGCAAACCCGAACCTTGTCCCCATGGATATCCCCACCTACCAAGAGGATCAACAATAATAAAAAAATGCTATTTTCCTGACTATTAGATGAAATTCAGCGAAGATTAAGCCATTATCACAAGGTGATAATGATGCAGTGGTAGATCGGAAACATCAGATTGTTGCAGATTATGTAGCAAGACTTGATTATGAGCTTCACGGAATATATTGTAGACCAGGTGGAAGTTGGATTAAAGTAAACGAGATGACAGAATTTTGCGAAGACATGAAACAACGAGAAAAGGATGCATATGTGAAAGGTCAAAACTACGAAAAGCCTGATAAAATATACAAAAATCAAAAACAAATGACAAAATCAACTATGTAAATGAATCATTTCCAACCTCGGAGAAATATCTTCGAGGCCTTTCTTCCTTTATGTATATGGATAATTGTCAAAATAGCGGCAAAATAAAAGTACCAGTAATGTAAAATTCAATCAGATACTGTTTCTCATTTGTGTCTTCTAGCAATAAATACTTATTACCATACTGTACAAAATAGTCCGTGTTTTTCATTTCTGTTCCTATTTACTTCAATTTAATACAAGAACACCCTAAACGTCATTACCTTACGGCGTCTAAACTTCACGTTGTAGAAGAGATTTTGATAAATTTCCTAGGATCTGAGAGGATTTCCAAGATTTTCAAATAAAATAATATAGAAGGTAGAATATAAAATTGTTTGTCTTGTTCCACGTTCAAGACACGTGAAGAAGTACACATAGAAATTGAAGATGAAGCGAGTCTTATTCAAGTGTATTCAAGGTTTAAAGAATAGTTTGTTATGATACAATATTTTTGGAAATTTAAGAATTTTAAATAAGATTAAAATCAAATTCAAGATCCTATTCACCGTCCAATACTCAAGTTAATGTATAGAATTCCTGAAAATAAAACAAGAATCCAATGATCAAATTTGGACAACCACCAAAAAATCCTCCTATTGTAATTCCTTAAAACAAAAAAATTTGTTTATTTGGACAAAAATGAAAAGGAGGAAAGAAAAATCAGAAAGCAACCAACCAAATCCTCTTCCTTCTCGTTTTTATTTTTTTTCGTCTTTTTCATTTTTATTATTATCAAATCACAATATGAAAGCATTTATAATATTTACCAACGTTTCGGTGCTCAAACGGCACCCTTATAAAGGAAAGAAAAATTAAAGCAGGTGGGATCAGCGACGAAACAAAGAAGCTCTCTCCTCGATACCTGAGATCTAAGTGTGGGTCAAAAGGAAAATCCGTTATAAACACATCAGAAATAAGAGAAAGTCAAGATTCATGAAAACCTATTTCTAAATGTTATTAATCATACTAGCATAACTTTTCTTTAATTTATCCAAATTAGTTTTCAAATTAATAGACAACTTATTTTGTTTTTTAATATAAAGCATTTCCATGAATTCTCTCTTTCTCTCATTATTTTCACTATGTAAAATTTCAACATCACGGAAAAAAGTAGATAGTTAGATTCACTTTTATGTATTGTTAACTTAAAGTTTACTTGTTCGCATTGTACAAGAAACAATTCAAATAGTTTTTGATACTGAATGAGATAGTGATCTCAAAATATACAAAACCTAAAGTCAGCATTACTACTTCAAATTGTAAAAAGAAAGATTACTAGAACAAGTAGCTTCAATAACTATTTGAAATAGTACATTTGAACATGTAAACTGTATGAATAACTAATTTTCATAGTAAGCAAAGAATTGTGAGTTTGACTTTTGCAAGTGAGTTCGATCTGCTTTTTCGCACTGACATTTTACAAAATTAAATAATTTATCCGAAACTATTTTATAATGTTTTCTCTTTTATCATAATATTAGTTCAGATAATTATTATAAATGAATATAGTGAATAACTCTACTTTATACTTCAATACTGTTTTTTTGTTTTGTACTAAATTTTCAGAATTTAAAAATATACTGAAGAATTAAATATTTAAAAAATACTTTTTTTTACATTATTTCTACTATGGAATTTTCTGCTTATAATATTTTTAATTTTCTTATAATACTAAAAATGCTTAGGATCGTACTTGATTAAGCCACCTAGTTTTAAATATTATATTATTTGGAAGAATGTTTTTTAGTAGAATAATACATTGTTTTTGACATATCATTTTTTGGAACAATAATTAAAAAATAATTTGTAAAATAATTTTATTTCAAATTAATTTCCAATTTTAACGTAGTAATAATTTTTTCAACCTTTTCACATTGATATTTGTAAAAATGACTACCATTTCATGACAAAAAAAATATATTTTCTCATTTTTTTCAGATTTTCAACAACAATAAAATCTACCATACTACTGTGATATCGCGATCTTTAATACTACAGGGATCACAGCGTAAAACGAGCTCAAAAAAGGGGAAATAGGGTGGTTTTCTCACGAAAAAGGGGAAAATAGGGGAAAGATTAAACATTTATTTTCATATGTCGAAAAGAACAAACAACCTTTCCGTAAGAAACGTTACATTTTTAAATAATTTTTAATGATTTTTCAATTATTTCTGCCATTAGAGATTTATTTTTGTAAATTGTATATACTTAGATCGTTGGAAATTCATCCAGAGTGATATAAAAAAGTCCGGGAAAAAATAAAATGAGTTAAATACACAATTTTGATATGTTTAACATCGTTCTCATAAAGTAAAGAAAAAGAATTTTAATCGGTTAATATCTTCTGTTCTCCTTCTTAAATTTAGAATTAAAAAATTTGTTCAAATTAAAAAAAAATTTGCCCCATTTAAAATTTTTTGAAAATATACAAAAACATGTTTTTTGGATTGATTAGAACCTGAAATTGAGTCAGATTGAACCAAAGAAACATGTTATTATTTTTTATCCATGGGAAACATTTTTTTCGTGGTGTTTATAACGTTCGAAAATCGCAAAAAAAGATATGAAATCCCAAAATCCTAATGCACGACAAACGTTTTTTTTTCGAAAAAGCAAAATAAAAAAATGTTTCTTTGGTTCAAGCTGAATAAATTTCAGTTTCGACATATTCAACTCTTTTTAAATGTGTTCATATAACTCAATCAAAAAAAAAAAAAAACATGTTTTCGCACATTTCCAAAAAAATGTTAACTGAGTTAAATTTTTAACTTTCGCAATTTTAAATATTCAACGAATAAGATAATTTTTGAACAAAATAGTTGAATTGTTGAATTAAGAACATCAGTTTTTAACCAAAAATCGAATAGTTATATTTTCGTTTAAAAAAATTAATTTCCAATTGAAAAAACTGAATTTTCTCCCAAATTGTTGAATTTTGAAAACCTCAATGAAGAATTTTCTACAATGCAGTTGATTTTTCAACAAGAAAATATGAATTCATGATTAAAAAGTTAACTTTCCACCAAACATTACAATTTTTAGTTAAAAAGACCTACTTTTTAACAAACAAGAAAAAACTTTAACTAAAATCCAAACTATTGAATTTTCCAGAGAAAAATCAAATTTTCTACAAAACAGTTGAATCTTTAATCTGAAAACACGAATTTTCAACAAGAGTTGAGTTTTCAACGAAAAAATATTTTTTAGCCAATAAAGAAAAAAAAGTTGTATTCAACACGTCGAATTTAAAGCAAGAAGATTATTTTTTTACAAAAAAGGACGAATTTTTAACAGATTACATAAATTTTTAGCCAAATATTTGCATTTTCAAAATAAAACAGATCAACTTTGAACAAAAAATGGAATCGATACATTTTCATTTCAAGAAACTAATTTTCAAATGAAAAAACCAATTTTCTACCAAATTATTGAATTTTCGTGCCAAAAAAAGTACTTTCTACAATACACTCGAATTTTTAACTCAAAAATATAAGCTTTCAATGCAAAAAATAATTTTTAATCAAAAATTGAAATTTTTAGTTTGAAAAAATGAATTTTTAACAAAGTAGTTTTATTTTCAACCAAAAAGACAGCTTTTCAACAAAATAAATATATTTTCAACCAAACAGCTACATTTTTAACCAACTTTCTGCCAAAAAAATATAACTTTCGAACGAAATTTGAACTTGCAACCAAATAGCTGAATTTCCGACTAAAAAAAGATCAGTTTTCAAACACAAATGAAATAGTTCAATTGTGAGTTTAAAAAAATTAATTTTCAAGAAAAAAAAAGTTTCAACAATAGTTAAATTTTCAAGCAAAGATTTAAAAAAATTAAAAATTGCTCAAGTTAGAACATTTAAAATGGCAGTCGATGAATTTGGAATACTCCATTTTTTAATTAGGTATTTAACTTTGTATATTTCAACTAAAATGTATTAATCTTCTAATACTTATTTAAAAAATACTATATATTTTGTAACTGTTCCAATTTTATATTGGATAATAACTTCTGTCTCCAGTTTTCACATTTTCAACTTGCTTTAAAATGTTTCATCTTCAAATTTTCTTAAGAGTATTTTTAATGGTCTGCACTTGGAACGTGTACCTTATTTATTCGTAAATAATTTATTTGAATGCTATAATTGCTTTAATTATTATTCAATATAAATAAATTATTATTCAAATATCGTATATTTAAAGAAAAAAGGGGAAAAGGGGGAAGGTTTTTGAGAATAGGGGGGAAAGGAGAATTTCAAGAAAAAAGGGGAAACTAAGAAAAACTTTTTAAATTTATTAATTTTAAATTTATTAACCCTGATATAGTTTGCATGAATGCTGATAAAGGCAATATTACTGTTTGTATGAAGAAATCAGATTATAGTAGGGATATGGAGAATTTACTTTCCAATCCTGATAACTTTGATTTATTGAATGAAAATCCGTTAAAACAATTAGGAAGAGACACTTTCAAGACTCTAGACAATTGGAGAAAGAAAGGACTTTTAGGAAAATATAGACTGATATAAATACGGAAGAAACAGTTCTTGCCAGATGTTATGGTTTCAGAAAGATTCATAAAGATGGCTATCCCTTGAGAATAGTTATTTCAACTATCAACACTCCCACGAAATTTTTAGAACAAAACTTCAATTTCATATATAAAGACTCCATCACAACTTCAAAATACAATATTGAAAATATCTGGGAATTCCAAAAAACTATTATTCAAAAAACTGTTCCTGATGACCATGTAATGATTTCTTTGGATGTTGTTGCAATGTTTCCGAGTATACCCCTTGAATTAGTTAAACAGGAAATTTTAAATAGATGGGACAATATAAAGACATTTACTCGATCAAGTCAAAAAGATTTTATCAAAGGGATACTTTTTATCATGAGCTCAACTTATTTTTAATTCAATGGATCTTTTTATTGGCAAAAGTTTGGTACTCCCATAGTTTCAGTCATTTCTTCGAGTTTAGCAGAAATAGTTATGGAAGATTTGGAGGTCTTTGCTTTCAAGAAGCTAGATTTTTTTTTTGCACTTTTACTTCCAGTATGTTGATGACACCTTATTATCTGTTCCTCGAGAAAAGTTTCAGGCATTTATTGATGCTTTTAATAGTTTTCATCCAAAACTTAAATTTACCCATGAAATAGAGAAAAATAATAAAATCAGTTTTTTGGACCTAGAAGTAATTGAAGGTCAGGATGGTAATATTATTACCAATTGATATAGGAAAAGTACATATGCAGGCAGAATTTTGAATTTCCTTTCGGCTCATGCTTTTCAAAACAAAAGTGCAGTAATCAAAAACTTAGTTGACAGAGCTCTAGGTTTGTCCTACGTTTCATTTCACAAAAAGAATTTGAATATTGTTAGGAATATCCTTGTTCTTAATCATCACCCACAAAAGATAATTGAGATACATATCACAATTAGAATTCAACAAATCAAAAACAAAAAAAAAACATTTTATCTACAGATAATCAGAAGGAATTGAGAGAATGTAGTTCTTTTAATACTTTTGTTCCCCTTTTTTTGGTCAAATTTCGAAAAATATTGAATTTATGTTAAAAAAATTTAATATTCATACTATTTTCCGTATACCATTTAAAATGGATTCAATAATAACTTTTGGTAAAGATCCTTTAGATCTGCTCGGTGGGTTTCCTGTCACCACTACGTAGCGCGTCCTCAGGTTGCGGATAGAGAAACGGCCCGTGAGGCTGAACAGCCCCTAAGGTTAGCTGCGAATACAAGAATAAGCAGTCGCGGACAGCCGATAGGAACCAGTCGTGTGTGTGGTGAACTCAGCACTGGTAGAAAATAGGCACACGACAACCATGGCTTGGGAGGACTCACCCATTCGCGTTCATACGCAATGGGTGGGTTCTGGCAAGCCGAGGTGCAGCGTGTATCCACCTAGAAACTATACCCGAACCAAAACTAAAAATCTTGTAAGGGAAAAATCCTGCTACCCCATTGGACACCGCAGCGATGACACTGCCCGCAAGGGATGTGTGGAATGATTCGCCTGCACAGGGCCAAAGGGGTATTGATGCCAGTAGGCGCGCTGCCTTGCAGGGGGATGTTAGGATACGAGGATGAAACTGTAATGTGTCTGACGACAAGTTGACACGGTCCTTGTCAAAGTCGGAAAGCTCCCATACTTAGACCCAGAGAGGTATGGGGGTTATCACTTCTGGGACGGTGGACTCACCTACGATCGGAATAGGATCCTAACGTGCGGATTTCCACGAAACTACCATGGCTAACTTGCAACAACAAAAAACTACCGTAAAATATCTAAGGGCGGGACCTCTGAACGCCCGTAGTCTAAATACTGGCGGATTTAGCGAACTCATTGAGATAGCAATCACATACGATACTGACTTAATAGCACTTCAAGAAACCTGCTGGCCGGGCGATTTCGCGTCAATTTCTAAGGATGACTATACTTTTCACTATGGGGGAGCTAAGGGGTTCAGACTGGGAACCGGTTTTCTCATTAATAAACGAATTTCGCAAGCGGTTATCGACATTCAATTCATTAACGATCGGTTATCATATATTGTACTAAGGGGTAATTTCAGCAAACAGGTGTGGATCAACGTGCACTGCCCCACCGAGGACAAAGACGAAGACACTAAGGATCTTTTCTACGAAACAATCGAACAGGTTTTTGACAAGTTCTCAACGTATGACGCAAAAATAGTATTGGGAGATTTCAACGCGAAAATTGGAAAAGAACCGATGTATAGGCCTACAATAGGGTCGGAAAGTTTGCATGACGTCAGTAATGATAATGGGACTAGAGTAATAAACTTTGCAGCTTCAAAGAACCTCGTTGTCAAAAGCACATTTTTCAAGCATAAAAATATACATAAGGCCACCTGGACATCACCAGATGGTAACACTCGCAATCAGATTGATCACGTTCTAATTGACAGAAGACGTCATACAAACATTCTCGATATAAGATCGTGTAGGGGAGCGGATTTAAATTCAGACCACTTTCTCGTGATGGTAAAACTAAGATCTAGGCTAGCGTTAAGTAACAAAAGAAGCCGCACAGAGCCAACAGTTCGCTTCAATATAGATAAGTTTAAAACACCAACAGAAATATTAAATTATCAAGTTGAGATATCTAATAGTTTCGACGTTCTCCAAGAACAGAGAGACGATAACGATAATTACGTGGAGGACCCGGAAACCCTGTGGAGCAATACGAAAAAGGCGATAAAGGCAGCCGCTAAACTTACGATAGGTTTTAAGAAAGTAACCAAAAGCAAACCATGGTTTGACGAAGAGTGCAAACTCTGGTTTGAGAAACGTCGGAAGGCCAGACTAAGTAGTTTACAAAATAAGTGCGATCAAACACATAAGAAATATCTCGAGATCAGCAAAAGTACAAATAGGCTCTATAGATCCAAGAAAAGGGAGTGGGAAAAGAATAAAATACTAGCAATAGAAGCGCATAATAAACAAAATAACCCGCGTGAGATGTACAGGGGAATCAATTTTATAAGGAAAGGCTTTCAAGGTAGAACGGAAGTAATGAGGGACGAAAATGGCAATCTAGTAGCCGATGCGACAGAGAGACTGAATTTATGGAAAGATTATTTCGATAAACTATTAAATGTACGCGAAGCCCCCGTTGAAGGTAATCTCGGCGAAATCCACACTGCTGATCTATTAATTAACGATCCTACTGATATAGAAATAGAAATGGCCATAAAGAAGTTGAAAAATAACAAAGCCGCGGGCATCGATGACCTACCGTCAGAACTGATAAAAAATGGAGGCCCTTGCCTCACAAGGCAAATTTGTAAATTGATACGCGCAGTTTGGAAAACAGAACGCATGCCGGAAGAATGGAATACCTCTATCATTATTTCCATCTTTAAAAAAAGCGATAAAATTAACTGTAACAACTATCGGGGAATTTCACTTGTGCCTTCGTGCTACAAGATCCTGTCTAATGTTATCCTAAGTAGACTAACTCCTTTTGCCGAGGAAATAATTGGGGATTACCAGTGTGGATTCCGCCGAAACCGATCTACAAGCGATCAAATGTTTACAATTAGACAACTATTAGAAAAGAAATGGGAATTTAATGAAGTAGTGCATCAGCTATTTGTCGATTTAAAAAAAGCTTACGACTCTATTATACGCGCGCGAATGTACTGGATCCTAGAGTTCTTGGGTGTGCCAAGAAAATTGGTTAGACTTATCGAAATTTGCTTAAGCGGCAGTAAGGGTAGAATACGCGTAAACGGTAGTTTATCTGAAGAGTTTTCGATCCGCGATGGCCTGAAACAGGGCGATGCACTTTCGTGCGTCCTTTTTAACTTAGTTTTAGAATACGTGGTTAGGCAAGTGCAGGCGAATCCGACCGGTGCTACCCTCAATGGGGTAATACAAATTCTTGGATATGCGGATGATCTCGACGTACTAGGGGATGATAAAGAAACGGTAGCTAAAAATGCAGAAATCTTGATCGCAAAAGCCAAAGAGATTGGCTTGGAAGTTAGCGAATCGAAGACAAAATATATGACCGTCGTCAGGTCCGGACAAAGTAATCAAGACGGGGATCTAATAGCCGGAAATATGAAATTTGAAAGGGTTAACGAGTTTAAATACCTCGGGTCTATTATAACTAGCGCAAATAAGATTAAAACGGAAATCAATGCGCGGCTACACGCTGGCAATGGGTGCTATTATGCAGCAAACACGCTACTAAAATCGCGATCGCTATCTAGAAACATCAAAGTAAGAATTTACAAAACGATAATAATGCCGGTCGTCATGTACGGGTGTGAAACGTGGGCGCTGACGAAAGGAGAAGAGAATAGGTTTAGAGTTTTCGAGAATAAAGTACTTAGAAAAATCTATGGTCCAAAAAGGGACGAAGAGACCGGCGAGTGGAGAAAACTGCATAATGATGAGCTGCACGCTCTCTACGGGTCAGCAAATATTAATAGAGTAATGAAAGCGCGTAAATTAAGATGGGCGGGGCATGTAGCAAGAATGGGCAATGAAAGAACAGTGGCGCAAGTTTTAAGAGGGAGACCGACTGGTAAGAGACCCCTAGGCAGACCGAGAAACAGATGGGAGAAAAATGTAAGGGATGATCTAAAAGAACTAGGACATGATTACTTAAACTGGATGGAGAATGCACAAGACAGAGATGTGTGGCGGTCTCGGGTAGATGAGGCAATGAACTTTCGAGTTCGAACTGCTAATCTATAATAATAATAAAGATCCTTTAGATAAATTTGAAAAAGGTGGTGTTGTTTACAAGATCACTTGCACCCGGGTAAAAAAATTTTGATATGGGATTGATCTAGGAAAACATCTGTGAAATCGTATGGGAGTGATCTCTCAGATAGTATAGTAAAAGTATGGCATTTGAGACGATCCCATACTTCATGTATGTTTGAATGAAGTATAGTGGATGTATAGCTCAAATATAGCTAAAGTATAACAATGTATAGTTGAAGTATAGGGGAACTATTTTGAAAGTATATCTGAGAAGTATAGCTGCAGTATAACTGAAATATAGATAAAGTATAGCTAATGTTCAGTCAAAGTATGGCTGAAGTATATATTTTAAGTATAGCTCAAGTATGTAGATTATGTCTAAAGGATACGAAAAGTATGGCTGTAGTAGGTATAGCCGTATCATTGCTGATGGGAGATAATCAGTTATCTGAAATACATGAAAATAGAGATCCAGAAGCATGATTTTCACAAGGTCAAAGAATATTGTTTTTAAATTCTAAAATAAGTGAAATGCAAATAATTAAAATGTTAATTGTGACATGAATTATTTAACTTTATGAAATTTAACACTAAACATTTCACCTAAGTAACAATTTTATCAAACCTTTTTATGCTACCAATATTATATTTAGGAATCAAAGATTCTGGATCTCTTACCAATATATATATATATGACATAAGAGTCATATAAGTAGTCCATTGTATATCCATTGCATATTGTATATCCTCACGAATAATATTCAAAACATATTTGCCTCACGAAATCACTTGAATCGCGAACTTTTTACATTTTTTGACGAGCTGTCATTTATGATTCATTATGTTTTATCACGTTGCTAGGGTATCTTGAAGAACATATGAGTGCAATTCTATGTCCGATACTTTTGCCATACTTAAGTATAAATAAAGTATAATCTGTACTTCAGCTATACTTAAGTATATATGAAGTATATCCCATACTTCAGCTATACTTAAGTATAAATGAAGTATATCCCATACTTCAGCTATACTTAAGTATAGATGAAGTATATCCCATACTTCAGCTATACTTCAGCTATACTTTAGCTATACATTAACCATACTTCAGCTTTACTTTATATATACTTTATCTATACTATTTCAATATACTTGAAGTATGGGATCGTGTCATTTACCATACATTTTATATACTTTGGAAAGTCAATGATTGATCACTCCCATACTTCTGATTTTTACTCGGGCAAGATTTGTAAGATGAATTACGTGGGACTGACTGGCAGACTTGTTAATACTAGGCTGGAGGAACACAAAAGTGATGTTGGTTAGGACGTTGTTATAAGAGTGTTCTTGCTAGACATACATAAGGGTTTGTTGATGTTCATCATGAGTTTGACTGGGATAATTTTTCTTTCCTCTTTTTTATTTTTGTCCAGAGAAACAAATTTTTTTGTTTTTAGGAATTGCAATAAACATTTAATTAAATAAACGTTACTCCTGTTTGGCTGTATTCAATAAATACTTATCATTATACTCTACAGAATAGTCCGTGTTTTTCATTTATGTTCCTATTGACTTTAATCCAATACAAGAACACCCTAAACGACATTACCTTACGGCGTCTGAACTTCACTTTGTAGAAGAGATTTTGATAAGTTTCCTAGAATCTTGAAAGATTTCCAAGATTTTCAAATAAAATAATATAGAAGGTAGAATATAAAATTATTTGTCTCCTTCCACGTTAAAGACGCGTGAAGGAGAAAAAATATAAATTTAATTTCAAGCGAATATTATAAAGTGTATTCAAGGTTTACAGAATTGTTTGTAATAATATAATATTTCTTAGACTTTTTTTCTTTTGTCTGTATTAAATCATTATCATAATAATTATAAATTGTACTATTCTTGCAGATTTAAATACTTAGGGCCGGTTCCACCAAACTCGGTTAAATCAGTGGTTAACTGACGGCGGGTTAAAGTTAACGCCATAGTTAAGCTTGGGTTATCCTGTTGTGCGTTCCACCACATTTTTCGTGGGCGCGGTTAGCTAACCAGATAGTCGTTTCGAAGTAACTCCTATTTTACTTTAAATCATTCGTGTGATTGGCTACCCGTCGGTCGAATGGAAAGCAAAGCAATATGTCCGTGCGCGCCAAATCCAGGTAAGGTTGGGCCACGCTCGTGTCTACACTAACCTAAAAAAAGTGAATGTTGGTGTATGTTTTGTTCGTGATATATTAATATATCACATATAAATTCAAAAACATCTTTTTCGACTTCGTCATCAGACGATCTCAGAACTTCTTCCAAAAACTCCATATTTCACAACGACAATGCCGTTTTTAGGTTAGAGGACGATTAAGTCGCCTTAACCGATCAATTTTGACCGGTTAGATTTAACTGTGGTTAACGCGAGTTAACCGGTCGCTAAAACGTGGTGGAACGCGTAACTAGGTTTAACGGAGGATTAACTTTTTAATCGAGGTTGGTGGAACCGGCCCTTAGAGGAGGAAAAGTTGAACGAGAGTGTCTAGCGTTTCTTGAATAAAAAAAAAAATAAAAAAATACAGAACTTTCCCAGGATTTCTAGGATACAGAAAAAAATGTCTAGCTACCTTTTTTGACAGTGAAAAAATACTTTTCACTGAACATAGCAGAAATGGTAGATCATATGCAAGATATGGGCGATATTTCAAAGTTTCTCATTACTTCTGATTTTTTTCAACATTAACAACAATTCAATGACATTTTTTTCCATTAATTTTTTGCTGCTTATATAATAAAAGAGAGTTTAATTCCGTGTATAATAACCTTTTTTATTAGAATTGGTTAAAATTTTACTGATTTATCGAATTTTATGCTAATTTAGCAGCTGAATTTCCAACCGCAGCAAAAGCTGATATGAAATTTTCGCTCGTTGTTCGCTGAAGCGGTACTCAGTTCTGATAGGAAAAATATGAAATCTTATAAAAAAGCTTCAAACTAACAAAGTTTAGATGAAAAATTTAATGATTAATTCCAATATGATGATGGAGTTTTCAAGAATAAAAGATTAATTTTGAATCCAAAAGGACGAATTTTCTGTCCAAATAAACGAACGTTCAAAAAAATAGTTGAGGCTTCGACCAAAAAGAATGACCAAATACTGTAATTTTTTACCCAGAAAGGCGAATTTAAACTAAATTGTGGAATTTTGTAAGAAAAATATTAAACTTCAACCAAAAATAGTCGAACTTTCATCACGAAAAGTTAAATTTTCAACAAAAAGATGAATTCCTAAAGAAAGGTATAATAATTGATATTTCATACAAAGAAAATTAATCTCAATAAAATAATAACATTTGAGACAAGAAAGCTGATTTTTTAAACAAATAGTCAAATTTTCAACCTAGGAAAATTAATTGTCAAACAAAACGGAGAATTTTCAACCAAGATTAATTTTCTACCAAAAGATACCACTTTTTCAAGAAAATACATAAATTTTCAAATAAATCGTTGGATTTTTGGATAAAAAGGATAAATGTTCATCAAATAAAAATAAATTTTTAACAAAATAGTTACATTTTCATGAGAAAAGTTCATTTTCAACAAAGCAGTTTAGTTTTCGACCAAAAGAGAAAATATCAATCAAGAAGATTAGTTTTCTGCCAATAGAGCCGAATTTTCCACTAGAGAGGATTAATTTTCAACAAGAAATGAAAAACTTGAAAATGGGGTATTAACAGTTTTATTGGATAGTAAAAATTATAACAAAAAGATATTGATTTAAATTATCTGAGGATAATTTCTTCTTCCTAGAGAATGTTATTGTTTAGTTATGTTTATGACAACAAAAAGTTTATTTATTATACGTATAATCACTTGAATATATAGTTAATAAAATTTTAAAAATTTGTTGTGGCCACTAAGGGGCGGAAAATGTCAACTTTTAAGTAAAAAAAATCTCCTTGCTGCTCGGGCACATTTTTGCATAGGACTTTTAAAATTAAAGGTCAAACCATCGACAACTGAAATTTAGTGATTGTGTTAAAGCTCTTTCGTTAACGCTCCTTTGGCTTTAACGAACACATTCCCATCACGTGTCGTGAGAAAAAAAGGTTGAAAGCAAATTTTCAGATCTAATGTTAAAAACATTTTGTTATTAAACATTGTATTGTAACTTGCGTCTTTTTGTCCAATTTGTTGATATCGTTTAGTATCCCTTAAAACCTCCTGATATGTTTCGAAATCTTTGAAATTCCGCGAAACTTTCATGAAATCTGATGAAATCGCTTAAAATCCATGGAAATTCTCTGAAATTCTTTGAAATTCCTTAAAATTTATCAAAACCCGACGTTTAATAAATAAATCATTCTTTTGTACTTTTTTTATTTCTCGCATCAACTATGTCATCAACATTATTTCTGATTTTCTCACACTGATTTTCTACGATGATTTTTCTTGGAGAGAGTGAACACCAAATTTCCAATTTGTGAAAACAAAGTTGGCTTTGTGATTTAGGGAAAATATCATAATAATTTTTTTTTGTTGATAAAGTGGCCTATATACATTTCTAAATGAATTTTAAAAATCCACATAAAAGGCACAACTTGGTGGGATTATATTATACCATCAATCTGCCATACCCAGCAATTTTTTATCAAAATAATTTTGTTTATAACATTCAATCCCGCCAAGTTTTATAATATGTAATATGGCTTTTTGAAATTTATTTTAAAATTTCTGTAGAGGAATTATTTTATTTAATCAATAATTATTGAAAATTTTTCTTTCTTCTTTAAAAATGAATTTTTTTGTTGAAAATTCCACTATTTGGTTATAGATGTAACTGTTTTGTTAAAAATTCGTTCTTTTGGATTAAAAATTTTTTTCCTTTGTTGAAAATGCAACTGTTTTCAAAAAAATGTGTCCTTCAGCTTTGAAATTCAACTAATTGGTTGAAAATGCAACTGTTTTCTCAAAAATTCGTCCTTTTGGATAAGAAAATTTTTCTTTCTTGTTTGAAAATAAACTTTTTTTTTGAAAATTAAGCTACTTGGTTAAAAATGCAACTTTTTTGTGGAAAATTCTTCCTTTGGATTGAAAATTTTCCCTCTTCAATTCAAAATGAACCCTTTTGTCGAAAATTTAACTATCTTCTGAAAAATTCGTGTTTTTGGCTTTAAAAATCCACTATTTGGTTGAAAATGTAACTGTTTTCTCACAAATTCATCCTTTCGGATTAAAAATTTGTCTTTCTTTGTTCAAAATGAACTTTTTTGTTGAAAAATCAACTGTCTGTTGTAAAAACCGTCTTTATGGCTTTAAAATTTAACTGTTTGGTTAAAAATGCAACTGTTTTCTTGAAAATTCGTCCTTTTGCATTGAAAACAAATCCTTCTTTAATTGAAAATGAACTTTTTCGTTGAAAATTTAACTATCTTTTAAAAATATCGTATTTTTGGCATTAAAAATTCACTATTTGGTTTTAAATGTAACTATTTTGTTAAAAATTCGTTCCTTTGGATTGAAAATATTCCTTCTTTAATTGGAAATGAACTTTTTTGTTGAAAATTTAACAATCTTTTTAAACATTTGTGTTTTTGGCCTTAAAAGTCCTATATTGGTTGAAAATGTAACTGTTTTCTTAAGAATTCGTCCTTTCGGATTAAAAATTTTTCTTTCTTGATTGAAAATAAAGTTTTTATAGAAAATTAAACTACTTGGTTAAAAATGCAACTTTTTTGTTGAAAATTCATCCTTTTGGATTGAAAGTTTTCCTTCATCAATTGAAAATCAACTTTTTTGTTACAAATTTAACTATTTTGTTAAAAAATCGTTCTTTTGGATTGAATTTTTTTTTTTTGTTGAAAATGCAACTGTCTTTAAGAAAATGTGTCCGTTTAGCTTTAAAATGTAACTAATTGGTTGAAAATGCAACTGTTTTTTCAAAAATTTATCCTTTTGGATTAAAAATTTTTCTTTGTTCGTTCAAAATTAACTTTTTTGTTGAAAAATTAACTGTCTTTAAAAAAAAACGTCTTTATGGCTTTAAAATTTAACTATTTGGTTAAAAATGCAACTGTTTTCTTAAGAATTCGTCCTTTTCGAGTTAACATTTTTCTTTTTTGTTTGAAAATAAACTTTTTTGTTGAAAATTAAACTACTTGGTTGAAAATGCAACTTTTTTTTTGAAAATTTAACTATTTTGTTAAAAATTCGTTCATTTGGATTCAAATTTTTTTTCTTTGTTGAAAAGGAACATTTTTGTTGAAAATGCAATTGCCTTCAAAAAAATGTGTCTGTTTAGCTTTAAAATTTAACTAATTGGTTGAAAATACAACTGTTTTTTCAAAAATTCATCCTTTTGGATTAAAAATTTTTTTTCTTTGTTCACAATGAACTTTCTTGTTGAAAAATTAACTGTCCATTAAAAAAAAACGTCTTTATGGCTTCAAAATTTAACTATTTGGTTAAAAATGCAACTGTTTTCTTAAGAATTGGTCCTTCTCGAGTTAACATTTCTCTTTTTTGGTTGAAAATAAACTTTTTTGTTGAAAATTGAACTACTTGGTTGAAAATGCAACATTTTGGTTGAAAAATCGTCCTTTTGGATTGAAAATTTTTCTTCTTTAATTGAAGATGAACCTTTTTGTTGAAAATTTAACTATGTCTTGAAAAATTCGTGTTTTTGGCCTTAAAAGTCCACTATTTGGTTGAAAATGTACTTGTTTTCTTAAAAAGTTGTCCTTTCGGATTAAAAATTTTCCTTCCTTAATTGAAAATGAACTTTTTTGTGGAAAATTTCTTTCCAAATTTTTTTTAAAAATTCGTGTTTTTGGCTTTAAAAATCCACTATTTGTTTAAAAATGTAACTTTTTTGTTAAAAATTCATCCTTTTGGAATAAAAATTTTGATTTCATCGGATTTTGCAAACCAATTAACAGTCAAATCAACTCTCAAGATTGTTGGATTGAGATGTTAATTAAAGTTTAATTTTTTTCAAATATACAATCATATTTCAAAAATATTAAAGGTGAAAATGATAATAATTGCATAATAATTAACTTCAAATGCAACTCTGCTTTTCAATTAATATTATCATAACATACAAATATTCCCTTTCAGTTTACTATTAAAATTTCCCTGAAGACGACGGCCGAAAGGCCTCGAAACATTCTGGATCCTGGTAGTATAAAAAAGACGAATAAATAATAAAGAAATTTCTTTATTATTGGAAAAAGAGGATGAAAAAAGAGACATCCAAGCCACCTCTCTCTAATTAATTAGAGAGAGGTGGTTTGGATGTCTCTTTTTTCATCCAATTTTTCCAATTGACATATATCTGTCTCTAATGATTCGTTTTACAATGTTATTTTAAAACATATTTCTCTCATCATAACTCTTTTTGTGAAATTATTTTGCACACATTGATTTTATTGAGTATTTGTTTTTAAAAAACAGTTTTTTAATGAACATACTTCTTTTCAAGCCTTCTTGTGCAATTTATTGCACATTTTTTAAGCTTATGTATGTTTAAAAAATGTACTTACAAACAAAAAGAATCTAATTTTTGTTTACAAACATATTGTCTGATACTCGTTGAGGATAATAGTCCTTATTGAACACAAAGCATTCTTCCACCGAAGCGAATGAATATCTCGCATTTACTGAAGCTTATCAAATATTTGAATACCAATACACCAACATCTATACATGTGTGTGAAATCATGAATAGCATCACCTCTGTTTGACAGAGAAAGGGATCCGTATCAATATATCCTTCACCTTTGAAGTGTGACGTTGTGAGATGTTTTATCAGTGCAAAGTGGAGGCATGAGGTAGAGACGTTGTTCCTAAGCGAGATGTATTAGACACACCCAGAAGATGTTACCCATGTCATACTAGACGTAATTCAAATACGCCGTTTCATCGGATGCTGTATTGAGCTGGGTCACATGTTGTAGATGGTATTATTACTCAATCACGATAGTCGCTTTCATGACGGCAGTTGGAGAGCTGATAAGTTTGCATTGGTGTGATCACTCGACGAATATGTTGCGAAAGGTGTTACAATTGCTCTCCTATACTCTGAACTATACATTTATTCTTATTATTATTATTATTAATTGAATGATTATAGTTGCACCAACTGCTAATGTCATTAGCGACTAGTGATGCATCTTGATCATTTAAAAATTTTTCCAAAATCTCGTCAGATTAAATTAAAACGAACACCATACTCATCACATCGAGACGAACGATCACTCAGTCGAGATGATCGTCTCGTCCCGATCGACTTTTTTCATTAGAAATTCTTGATCTCCATTACATTTCAGTTCCATCTAACTATGTTTTAAGAAAATCTCGCTTTTGCCCAAAAATTATCGACATGCATCACTATTAGCGACTGTACTACACTGTTAGAAAAATCTGTACTAGATTTAGTATACATGTAATGGAAGCAAGAATGCACAACATGAAATTAAATTTAGTATACCAGCGTTAGGTAAATTTAGTATATGCATATACTGAATTTAGTATGCACGTACATGAAATTTAGTATACGCGTATACTAAATTCGGTATACATATATACGAAACTTAGTATACGCATATACTAAATTCAGTATATGCGTTTCGTTTCGCGTAAGTTCCGTCTTCATCATATGTAGACATGAACAGATGAAAAATGAAATTAAAGAAAAAAGTTTCAATTGTCAAAAAATCATATCGTTAAGCTACATTTTCGTTAATAAATTGAACATACCTTTCAAAGAGAAGACTTTGCAGATCCTCGCAGAAAGAAACCTTTTAGCATTACAAATAACTCAAACAAATGCAGGGGCATGCGAGCCTGCCACCGGCCACGTTGCCCGACTCGCGTAAATCGAAACGCGCTTGCGCAGCTGAATATAGTAAACACGTATATGAATTTTAGTATACAGAAACTATGAAATTCATATACGTGAAAGAAACTTACTGTACACCTAATAAATTTAGTATACATATAACTTCATAAAAGAAATTTAGTATACGCAAGTATACTAAAATTACAAAGTGTAATGAATTTAGTAAACATATAGGAAATTTAATATGCCCGTGTATACTAAAATTGCAAACATTTCTGACAGTGTATAGGATTAATTATAAACTGTAGGGTATCTTTGGGGTTGCATAACAAGGCACCGAAGCGAAGCTTTCTAAAAAAACATCCAGCTTCACTCCCTGCTTTGGGAATCGAACCCGCGCCAGCGTGGCTACCAAATGTCCGCTCTCTTTTGAATTAGTAAAACATAACTGATTGTCGCAGTTAAATTCTACTAATTGCAGTAGCTAGAATTGAGTCACTGCCAAATAGTAGAATTGTATTGATTGGATTAGTAAAACAAAAATTACTAATTGAATCAGTTATATGTATATTATATACCATTAAGCCATTTCCCTTTCAGGGTAGGCGTGACACTACCCGATTCGGGTAATGTTTCTATGTGGATAGTTTCTTGTAGTAAATAACTACAAGTGTGGGCTCACCGCACCCACGATGTGCCAACAGCACTCAGTTTTCTCGAATGGTCACCCATCCAAGTACTAACCGCGTCCAACGCTGCTTAACTTCAGTGATCTGACGAGAACTGGTTTTTTCAGCGTGGTATGGCTGTTGGCCATATATGGCCTATATACCTGCAGTAATATAACTGATTGATCAGTTATAGCTGTATTCAAGAAATCAGTTACTTTTAAGAGGATATGTTCAAAATATATTTGCGCACCATTTTTAAATGTGAAATTGTTTAAACTTTGAAATTTGTTCACACATGCAATAATTTCTTACCCATTTATTAAAATGAAAATTTCAAAATACAGTTTAGTATTATAAATAATATTGGAGTATAAACAAAAGCTTAATTCAAAAATTATTCCTCTATAAATATATTATAAATCTATAATTGATTCACTGCAGTTACCGTATAACTGATTAACTTCAGTTATAGTATTTTTACTGTTCAAATTAGTGAACTTCTGAAAATGTCTGATTCATCAATTAAAATTAAGTGTACTGAATGAATTAGTAAAATTTATACTAATTCAAATTTGGAGAGCGTGAAGTTAGCACACCAACAATTAAATATCCAAAGTTTGTTTAATGGAATCGTTTGGATGTCGTTAGGATGCGTTTGGAAGCCAATTTTTTTCGTTTGGACGGCAAAACTCAGAAAGATATTGAGTTTTCAAAATTGGAGTGCTAACTTCACTCTGCGGAAAAAATTTTAATTTTTTTCAACAATTTTTTTACCAATCGTTTGGTTGTCGTTAAGATGCGTTTGGAAGCTCACTTTTGACGTTTGGGCGATGAATATTTGTGAGTTATCGAATACAAAAGTCATTAGCACCATACTCGCGAGCAGCTCCTTCTCAAGTGGTAGTGCCCTTCTTTGGTCAGCCGTGTCCTTAAATATAATATGATGTGTCACCTCGAAAACTGTGGTACCAAAAATTTCCAAAAATCTAACAAATTTTTGGATTATCTAAATTTCCATATGTTCAAAATTTTCAAAATTTCTAAGATGTTCGAAATTTCTAAAATGTTCAAAATTTCTGATATTATCAAAATTATGAAAATTTCTGAATTTTACAAAATGTTCAATTTGCTCAAAGTTTCCAAATTTTTTAAAATTTGTGAAATTTTATTAAATTTATGAAATATTAAAAATTTGTAAAATATTTAAAATCTTCAAACTTACCAAACTTTCTAATATTTATTTATTTTATGAAATGTTAAAAATTTCTTAAATCATTCAAATTTCTGAAATTCATGTTCAAAATTTTTAACTTTATTTAAATTTTTAAAATTATCAAAATTGCTAGAATGTTCCAAATTTACAATATAGTCAACATTTATAAAATTATAGAATCGTCTCAAAATTTCTCAACTTTTCACAATTTCGAAATTTACCAAATTTTCTGAAATTTCTAAATTTCCAAAATGTCTAAAATATCTAAAATTTTCAAAAATGATTAAAACTGGTAAAATTATCAAAATTTCGAAACTGTTGAAAATTTCTAAAATTATAAAAACTTCTCAAATTTATAGGGAAATTATGAAAATGTTAGATTTTTTAAGAATTGAGAAACTTTGAAAATTAAAAAAAAATCGAAAACATTATAAATAAAAATTTTTTCAGAAATGTTAAACATTTGATAAATTTTAATGATTTTGTAAATTTTGAATATTTTAGAAACTTTGATAATTTTATAAATTTAGAAAATTTGACAAGTTTTTATAATTTTAGAAATTTTCAAAAGTTTCGAAATTTTGATAATTTTAGCAATTTTAACAATTTTTGAAAATTTTTTAGATATTTTAGACATTTTGGAAATTTTGCTAATTTACAAAATTTGGATCATTCTAGAAATTTTAATAATTTTAGACATTTAAATAAAGTTCGAAATTTAAAATTTTTGAAC
>CAKNYM010053150.1:702632-721525 GCA_932195095.1 Andricus curvator | reverse complement strand
CTAATTTAAAAAATTTGGAACATTCTAGAAATTTTGATAATTTTAGAAATTTAAATAAAGTTAGAAATTTAAAAATTTTGAACCCTAATTTCAGAAATTTGAATGATTTTAGACATTTCATAAAATTCATAAATATTAGAAAGTTTGAAATTGTTAAATATTTTACAAATTTTGAATATTTTACAAATTTCAGAGAATTTTATAAATTTTAGAAAATTTGGGAAATTTGAACATTTTGTAAAATTCAGAAATTTTGATAATTTTTATAATTTCAGCTATTTTGAAAATTGTGGAAATATACGGAAATTTAGATAATCCAAATTTTTTTTTAAATTTTTGGAAAGTTTCGGTACCACTGTTTTCGCGGTGACACATCATATTATATTTAAGGACACGGCTGACCAAAGAAGGTCACTGCCACTTGAGAAGGCGCCGCTCGCGAGTATGGTGCTACTGACTTTTTTATTCGATAACTCACACAATTTCATCGTCCAAACGTCAAAAGTGAGCTTCCAAACGCATCCTAACAACATCCAAACGATTGGTAAAAAAATTTTTTAAAAAATTAAAATTTGTTCCGCAGAGTGAAGTTAGCACTCCAATTTTGAAAACTCAATATCTTTTTGAGTTTTGCCGTCCAAACGAAAAAAATTGGCTTCCAAACGCATCCAAATGACATTCAAACGATTCCATTAAAGAAAAGTTGGATATTTAATTGTTGGTGTGCTAACTTCACGGTCAAAAGTGACTGATTTAAAATCAGTTTTGACTGATTTAAATAATGCGGATTGGACGACTAAAAAATCAGTCAAAAGTGACTTTTCAATCAGTCGATTTGACTTGTTCATTGAAGCAGTCATTTTAAATGATCCAATCTTTCAGAATTTGCAACTGAACAAGATCAATTTTTGATCAAAACTGGTCCAAGCAAATTTTTAACCGAAAAAGATGATTTTGCATCCAACAAGATTAATTTTCGACCAAAAAAGACGAATTTTCAATAATATACGAGGATTGTTAACCAAAAAGTTTATTTCAACTCAAAAGAGATGAATTTTCAACCAAAAAGAAAAACAAATTTTAAACAAAAGGAAAAAGAATTTTTTAACAAAAGTGTTGAATTTCAACTGAAAAATATCAATTCCTAAGCACAGAGATTTTTCAAAATTTGAAGGAATTTTTTGCATGCTTACCCAGCTATACCCTTTGCAACCTAATAGTTTATTTTATTTATAAAAAGAATTTCAACAAAATCGTTAAATTTTCAACAAAAGGGGTGAATTTTCCATTGAAATGCTGAATCTTGAACAAAAAAAAATTAATTTTTAACAAAGCAGTTCAATTTTCAACCAAGTAGTTGAATGTTCAAATAAAAGAATAATAATTTTGCGCCAAGAAGATCAATTTTTCACCAAAAAAGAAGAAGTTTCAACAAAATATGTAATTTTCTAATCAATATGTTGAATTTGCAACGAAAAAAAATCAATATTTAACCAAATATGGAATTCTGGTAATTTTTGTTCTTTCTTGGTTGACAATTCGGCTTTTTCGTTTCAAAATTTATCTCTTTCGGTGAAAAAATCTAATTACTTTGTTGTTGAAAATTCAGCTATTTTCGTAGAGAGTTGAACTAGTTGGTTGAAATATAATGAAAATTTTTGTCGAAAATTCAACTGTTTTTTTTAAGAGTGTTCATTTTGGTTGGGAAATTCATCTTCTTTGGTAATAAAAATTTCTGAAGATGGTTCAGAGATATTTTTTGAAGATTTTTTTTTGTGATCGAAAATCCAACTACTAGGTTAAGAGTTGATTCTCGTTGTTGAAAAGGGGGGGGGGGGGGGCTGAAAAATCATATATTTTGCTAGAAAATTCAATTATTTGGTTTAAAATTAATATTTCCGATATGAAAATTAAACCATTTGATTGCAAATTCATGTATTTTATTGAAGACTTAACTATTTTGGTAAAAAGTCCAAATTTGGTTGAAAAATAACTTTTTTGTATAAAATTTGTCTTTTTGGTTTGAAAATTCAACATCCTACGGAATTTTTGTTTTTTTTTTTGGTTCAAAATTAGGCTTCTTCGTTTCAAAATTTATCTCTTTTGGTAAAAAAATCTAATTTTGTTGTTGTTGAAAATGCAACTATTTTGGTAGAAAGTTCAACTAGTTTATTGAAAAATAATGAACATTTTAGTAGTAAATTCATCTTTTTACATTCTCATTCTAATGAGAAGGTATTGGTTTTATGTAAAATTTGACATAGTCAGTTTTCATCAAATCTCCACGTTTTGAGACCCCCTGAGCTAGAAAAAACGATTTTTACCAAGGTGTCTGTCTGTAGTCTGTCTGGCTGTCTGTCTGTCTGTAGCCACGATAACTTTCGAAAAAATGATCAGATTTGATTGAGCTTTGGCACACTTTTTTATGGCCGAAAAATAGAGAACGAGTTCGTTAACCAGCTATGTTGGATGAAAATACAAAAAGTGAGCACATTTTGAAAATTTTTGAGACCACTTTTTTTGAAGATTTGAAAATTCTATGTACGGTTGTTAGTAGTACGCAAAATGACGAACAAAATATTCTTATGACTTTTCGTGATAAAAAAAATTACTGGAGTTATAGCATTTTCAAAATTCCAAAAAACAAACGAAAATGAACATTTTAAGCCGAAAAACGCACGATATGAAAAAAAGTCAAGAGGAGAAAAACGTTGATTCCTGAACACCCTATAATATTTTCATAACAACTTTTTGAATTTTTTGAAAAATAAAAAATTCCAATTTTGATCGCACAAAAAATTAATGAAAAATCAAAAAAGCCATTTTGCTGTCAAACTATGCAAGATTCCAGAAAAGATGAGCCCACCAAAATTATGCACCTAAAAACGATCTACAAATTTCTTATCATTCACTTTTTGATATGACGCGTAGTTTTTGTTTTATGCGTAAAAAACAGCATTGAAAATAGAAAAATCAAATTTTCAGACGAATATTACCAGCTACGAAAAAATGACCGAAACAAAATTTGTTCATCCAAGGAAGAGGTAAAAATTTATTGTGACTCATGTTTCGATAGGATGCGTGGTTTTTGTCTTATTCGTGAAAATAACATTGACAGTAAAAAAAATCAAATTTTTTAAAACAATGCAAGGTACGAAAACAGATAAATGAACAAAAATTGTGCATTCAAAAAGGACTTACAAACCTGTAATCAATTTTTGTTGTAAGAATATATTCAAAATGAAAAAAACTAACTTTTTAGATAAACGCTTCGCGCTCGAGTATGTATTCAACTCGCGCTACGCGCTCGGGCGTATTTGCATCGCGCTTTACGCTCGGCTCCTCTAGATTTTTGAACTTCGTGTTCGACTTCGCTGAAAAGAAAAAGTTTGTTTGCAAATATTATAAAATTATCAAAACCTCTACATATTAAGTGATTGTTAAATTTGTTTTCATTTTAGACTGAAAAGGAACTTTATTTACTGAAGTTTCTATCGACCTTAAGGAACACATTCTCATCCAGACACTCACGCTTCGCGCTCGATATTTGATTTGAAAATCATTTGAACCGTATGATAGAAACAAAAAAGTTTGAGCGCACTTACGGCGTGCGATTTGGTAAATACACTGAGCGCGCACTTTGTGCTTCGTGTTATATGTTCTTCATATACAAATTACTAAATTTGTATTTGATTTCAAATGAAAAGTAATGATATAATTCAGGAGACAAATTTTATTAGTTAACATTTTATTTTAGCTTGTGCCGTTTATCAAAAAAGTTAATTTTTTCATTTTGAATATATTCTTACCAAAAAAATTGATTACGGGTTTGTAAGTCCTTTTTGAATGCACAATTTTTTTTCATTTATATGTTTTCGTACCTTGCATTGTTTTTTCAAAAATTTGATTTTTTTTACTGTCAATGTTATTTTCACGAATAAAACAAAAACCACGCATCCTATCGAAACATGAGTTACAATAAATTTGTACCTCTTCCTTGGATGAACAAATTTTGTTTTGGTCATTTTTTCGTAGCTGGTAATATTCGTCTGAAAATTTGATTTTTCTATTTTCAATGCTGTTTTTTACGAATAAAACAAAAACTACGCGTCATATCAAAAAGTGAATAATAAATAATTTGTCGATCTTTTTTAGGTGCACAATTTTGGTGAGATAATCTTTTCTGGTATCTTGCATAGTTTGACAGCAAAATGGCTTTTTTGATTTTTCATTAATTTTTTGTGCGATCAAAATTTGAATTTTTTATTTTTCAAAAAATTCAAAAAGTTGTTATGAAAATATTATAGGGTGTTCAGGAATCAACGTTTTTCTCCTCTTGACTTTTTTTCATATCGTGCGTTTTTCGGCTTAAAATGTTCATTTTCGTTTGTGTTTTGGAATTTTGAAAATGCTATAACTCCAGTAATTTTTTTTTTATCACGAAAAGTCATGAGAATATTTTGTTCGCCATTTTGCGTAATACTAATAACCGTACATAGAATTTTCAAATCTTCAAAAAAAGTGGTCTCAAAAATTTTCAAAATGTGCTCACTTTTTATATTTTAATCCAAAATAGCTGGTTAACGAACTCGTTCTCTATTTTTCGGCCATAAAAAAGTGTGCCAAAGCTCAATCAAATCTGATCATTTTTTCGAAAGTTATCGTGGCTACAGACAGACAGACACCTTGGTAAAAATCGTTTTTTCTAGCTCAGGGGGCCTCAAAACGTGGAGATTTGATGAAAACCGACTATGTCAAATTTTACATAAAACCAATACCTTCTCATTAGATTGAGAATGTAAAAATCAAATTTTTGAAAAAAAACAATGCAAGGTACGAAAACATATAAATGAACAAAAATTGTGCATTCAAAAAAGACTTACAAACCCGTATTCAATTTTTGTGGTAAGAATATATTCAAAATGAAAAAATTAACTTTTTTGATAAACGGCATAAGCTGAAATAAAATGTTAACTAATAAAATTTGTCGCCTGAATTATATCATTACTTTTCATTTGAAATCAAATAAAAATTTAGTAATTTGTATATGAAGAACATATAACACGAAGCACAAAGTGCGCGCTCAGTGTATTTACCAAATCGCACGCCGTAAGTGCGCTCAAACTTTTTTGTTTCTATCATACGGTGCACAGAACCGAGCGTGGAACGCAAGGTTCAAATGATTTTCAAATCAAATATCGAGCGCGAAGCGCGAGTGTCTGGATGAGAATGTGTTCCTTAAGGTCGATAGAAACTTCAGTAAATAAAGTTCCTTTTCAGTCTAAAATGAAAACAAATTTAACAATCACTTAATATGTAGAGGTTTTGATACTTTTATAATATTTGCAAATAAACTTTTTCTTTTCAGCGAAGTCGAACACGAAGTTCAAAAATCTAGAGGAGCCCAGCGTAAAGCGCGATGCAAATACGCCCGAGCGCGTAGCGCGAGGTGAATACATAATCGAGCGCGAAGCGCGAGATAAATATATGATCGAGCACGAAGCGCGAGATCCAACAGTCGCGCGCCCTAGGCGCGCTCAAACTTGCGAGCACTTGGGAAATTCATCTATTTTGGTAATAAACATTTCTGAAGAGGGTACAGCTATTTTTTGAAGATATGAAAATTAAACCACTTGATTGAAAATTCATGTATTTTATTAAAGATTGAACTATTTTGGTAAATAATAATAATAATATTCGTTAAATTTTGTTAGAACTCGATTATATTTTAAAAAGCGGTTTTTTATAGAAAAACTTTTTTCACTATCATAATTCAAAATTGATGCAATAATATAAAAGATTCCTTGGTTCGAGACGAATAGATTGACCTAATAATAATACATTTTATCGAAGTGTAGGGAAGTTATGGTAATGCATAACATTTGGAAATACGGCTTTTTTTAGTAAAACTTTTTTCTTCAACATAATTTAAGGTTGATGCAAGAATATAAAAGATTTCTTGGTTCGAGACAAATCGATTGACCTATAATATTGATACATTTTATTGGAGAGAAGGGAAGTTAGGGTAATTCATATATGTTTAAAATCGATTTTTATAGTAAAAATTTTCTCAGTCTCATAATTTAAAGTTGATTCGAGGATAGGAAAGGTGTGTTGATTTAAAATAAATCGATTGACCGATAACATTGAGACACTTTATTGAAGAGTAAGGAAGCTATGGTGATACATAATATTTGGAAATACGGTTTTTTATAGTGAAACTTTTTTCTTCAACATAATTTAAAGTTGATGCAAGAATATAAAAGATTCCTTGGTTCGAGACGAATCGATTGACCTATAATATTGATACATTTTATTGAAGAGTAGGAAAGTTATGGTAATTTATATATTTAGAAAATCGGTTTTTTATAGTAAAACGTTTTTCATTAATATAATTCAAAGTTGATGCAAGAACAGAAAAGATGTGTTGATTCGAGACGAACCGTTTGACCTATAATATTAATGAATTTTATTGAAGAGTAAGGAAGCTATGGTAATGCATAACATTTGGAAATATGGTTTTTTATAGTGAAACTTTTTTTTTCAACATAATTTAAAGTTGACGCAAGGATATAAAAGATTCCTTGGTTCGAGGCGAATCGATTGACCTATAATATTAATACATTTTATTGAAGAGCAGGGAAGTTATGGTACACTGAAAAAAAAGATTAGTTGGGACAACTAATAAAATTGTTGGGACAACTATTTTAGTTAGTAAATAATGGTACTGCTATTTAGTTAGTAGTGAGAACTATTTTTGTTAGTTGGGGAACGAGTAGTTGCCGTTACTATTTTATTAGGTAGACTAACTATTTCAGTTTGTCAAAACGACTGTCTGTAGGTAGTTGAACTCACTAATATAGTTTGTCATGTCTCCTAAAAAATTTGTAGGTATAACTATTTTCTTTTTTTCACAGGGACTAATTAAAATATCTGTGGGCATATCACAGTGGGCACGCGGGCATCTTTTTTTTGTGACATCTTAGGGACGCTGATGTCATTTCAGCTGATAAGACGTTCTAAAAAAATATGTCCCTATGCCCACTGGGATCTTTCTAATTGCAGATGCACTTTGTAGGTTAGGATTTCCAGTAAAACTTAAAACTAGTTTGATTGTTGAATTTCTTATACATACATTCAAATGCTTTGATATAATCCCCAAAGCCTAAACTTTGCAACAATTCTGACACTTCCATCAATAAATGATGAACGAGACATCAAGTGAGCAACGAGTTATGACGGCCATGTCTAAACGTTCTCCCACGTTTTACCGCAGGTATGTTGGTACCTTTGCCGCATTCTCAGTCGTACCAACCACGGTAGCAAATAAAACAGTTAAACCACCTACTTTAATTTGTCAGAAAAATCAATTAGTAGTACAGATGACTAATTTATTAGTAACTCTGACTACTAAAGCGTTACTAACTGAACAGTTGTAAGAACCAATGAATGCTTTACTAATAAAAAGGTAGTAGCCCCAACTATTCATTTTTCTCAGTGTAATTCATACATGTTTAAAATCGATTTTTATAGCAAAAATGTTCTCATTCTCATAATTTAAAGTTGATGCGAGAATAGAAAAGTTGTGTTCATTCAAGAAGAATCGATTGACCGATAACATTGATACACATTATTGAAGAGTAAGAAAGCAATGGTGATGCCCAATATTTGAAAATACGATTATTATAGTAAAAATTTCTTCACTAACATAATTCAAAGTTGATGCAAGGACGGAAAAGATTCCTTGATTCGAGGCAAATCGATTGCTCTATAATATTAATACACTGTATTGAAGATTACGGAAGTTATGCTCACTTATAATATTTGAATCATCTGTTTCAAACAGAAATACTTCTTTCATCGACATATTTCAAAGTTGACGCATGAATAGAAAAGACTTTTTGATCATAAATTTTCAAATAGAATAATTCTGACAATTTTTGTAAAGAAATCATAAAGCTGGAAAAGGGATAGGGTGCGACAGAACTTTTTCCTTCCCTTTTGCAGGTCGGAAAAGTATAATTTCAAGTACAGAATTTGATTTGTCCGATTAGTCTTTGTATTCAAAATTTGTTTTGCATTATTTTGTAATTTTGTATTTGTTGTAAATTTCTATTTTTAAATTGATCAAAATGAAGACTTTGGTTTGTCTATTATTGAAAAAAATAACTAATACTTCCTCTATGAAGAAGCAAATACATTTGCTAACGGGAAGAAAAGTGCTCGTGAAATGAGCACCATATAGTTATAAATACAAACAAAGGGGAAACACCCGAAATAGAATTTTCAGCTAGTTTAAATTAAGTTTTTATAAATGATCATCTTAGTTATTTGGATTTTTAAATTATAAAATTAAGAAAGTGAAAAAAGTAACTTTTTTGTAAATTGAAGTTATATTGTCTAGTAACTGTAACTAGTTACTGAAGGAAAATAGCTTACCCAACACTGATTCAAACTAATATTAAAAAGCTTCAGTAACTTCAGCAATCTGGAGAATTACCCGTTATACAGTTACTGATATTGTTACATGTACAAATATATTCCTGGCGATGGAAACTCATGACCAAGAGTATCTACCTGTGTGTACTTCCGGTATAATAATACTGTCTACTTGCACTGACTGCATTCACTCTAAAATGAAGCTACATTCGCGAGACATGAAAATAAATGTTCCCCTGAACTTCTATAACTAGTTTTCCTTAATTAACCCTCTAGCTCGATCGAAATTGGACTCTATAATTGGGTACAAACTGCATACCATTTTTCAGTGTCGCTTCCAACAAACGCAACAGGCAGCATAAATAAATTATACTTTTAAACTCAATTTTATTCACAGTTTATATCAACTTTTCCCGCTTTTATTAGAAATGTAAAGTTTTGAACAGTAAATTCAAATGTTATTGATAAATGGTTCAAATTCTTTGTTATTAAAAAGGGCCCTTCAAAAAATACGTAGGGCCTTAGAGGGGGGGGGGGGCACCTCGAGCGTTACGTAAATGTTAAACTTACACACACTTACTATAGAAGAAGCGTTACGAATGGGGAGAGGGGGTTAAAAAATGTCAGAAAAAAGCGTGCCGAATTTTTTTAACGGCCCCTATCTGTTTCAAAATTATGTTTTTCATTAGGGGCCATCCATAGATTACGAAACAGCCTATTTCTGGGTCGACTTTCCGTACGTCCGTTGTACTTTTTTCGAAAGAGAGGAAATAAGGGGAAATTCTGAGAGGGGTAACAAAAATATTAAGTTTTAAAGAAAATCTTAATTTTCAACCAAATAGTTTAATTACTAACAAATTGTTGAATTTTCTAGTTAAAAGGACGATCTCCTACAAAAAGGCTGCATTTTCTATCCGATGATATCAATTTTACACAAATAAGTTAATTTACGACTATACAGTTGACTTTTCAGGTTAAATGATGAATCTTCAACCAAAAAAATGTATTTCTACAAAGTAATTTCACTTTAAATCAAATAGTTGTTTTTTCAACCAAAAAAGAATAATGTTTAGCCAAGCAGTTGCATCTTCAACCAAACAGGATGATTTTTTTACCAACAACAGATTAACAATAACAAAAACAAAAATTAAAAATATCAATTTTCAGCCAAAAATGGAATAGTTACATTTCCAGGGAAAAAAATTAATCCTCAATGAAAAAAAAACTTAGTTTTAGCCAAATAGTTTAATTTTCAACCAAAGAGATGAATTTTCAACTAAAATGGTGAATCTTCAAAAAATGAATTTACCAAAAAAAGTTGAGCATTTGGCCAAAGACTTGAATTTTTAACCAAAATGTTCAATTTTTAACCAAGAAGATTAATAATCAACAAAATAAGATAAATTATTAACAAAACATATAAATTCTTAACCAAGTACTTGAATTTCCAACTAAAAAAGATCAATTTTCAGACAAAAATGGAAAACTTACATTTGAATAAACAAATTAATTTTCATTTAAAAAAAAGAATTTTCAATAAAATAGTCAAAATTTACACCAGGCAGATGGATTTTTAGCTTAAACTGAAAAAGATAAATTTTCAACCAAAAATGGAAGGGCGAAATTTTCCGTTCAAAAAAATTGATTTTCAAAAAAAATACAAAGTATGAATTTTTGATACAAAAGTTAATTTTCAAGCAAAAAAGACGATAAATTTTTCACAAAATAGTTAATCTTTAACCATAATTATGAATTTTTAATTGGAAAAGTTAATTTTGAAGCAAAAAATAAGATTTTTCTACAAAACAGCTTAATTTTTCATCCGTGAATATGAATTTTTCAGAAAAATGTTAATGTACTATCAAACAGTTGAATTTTTAATTAAATGACGAATCTTTAACAAAAAAAATAAAGTTTTTACAAAGTAGTTCAACTCAAGATCAAGTAGTTGATTTTGCTATCAAAAAAATGAATTTTTGACAAAACATGTAATATTTAATATTCCAACAAAAAAATTTTTATTAAAAAAAATTTTTATTTATTCAAAAAATACAAGATTTCAACCAAATAGGTGAAGCCTTAACCAAAACATAATAATTTGCAACCAAGCAATTGCATTTCTAAATAAAAGAATGAATTCTAAACTAAGAAGATTCATTTTCTACCAAAAAGGCGAATATAAATTTAAAAGTTTTCCACAGAAAAGATCAATTATCAATTTAAAATATAAATTTTCACTTAAAACTGGAATAGTTACATTTTTCAGTAAAGAAAATTAATTCTCAACTAAAAAATTTTTTTTCTTTAGCAAAATAGATAAATTTTCAACCAAAGAGATGATTTTTCAACTAAAGTGGTAAATCTTGAAAAAAATGAATTTTCGAGAAAAAAGTCCAAGACGAGTTATCAGAAAAATAAATTATCTTCAAACTTGAAAAGATAAATTTTCAACCAAAAATGGAATAGTTACATTTCCCGGGAAAAATTAATCCTCAACTAAAAAAAACCAGTTTTAGCCAAATAGTTTAACTTTCAACCGAAGAGATGAATTTTAAACTAAAATAGTGAATCTTAAAAAAATGAATGAACAAAAAAATAGTTGAGCATTTGGCCAAAGAGTTGAATTTTGAACAAAAAATTTCAATTTTTAACCAAGAAGATTAATTTTCTCACAAAAATGGAAAAGTTAGATTTGAGTAATAAAAATTAATTTTCATTTGAAAAAATGAATTTTCAATCAAATAGTCAAATTTTAAACCAAGCAGATGGATTTTTAGCTAAAACTGATAAAGATAAATTTTCAACAAAAAATGGAAGGGTGAAATTTTCAGTTCAAAAAAATTGAGTTTCAAAAAAATACAAATTTTCAACAAAATGGTTCAATTTTCAAATAAATAGTTTAATCTTCAACTAAATGGTTTGTTTTTTTAATAAAGTAATTTCATTTTTAACCCAAAATATGAATTTTCAATACAAAAGTTAATTTTCAAGCAAAAAAGACGATACATTTTTCACAAAAAAGTTAATTTACCACCAAACAGTTGAATTTTGAATTAAATGATGCATCTTTAACCATAATTATGAATATTTTGTTTGAAAAGTTAATTTCTAAGCAAAAAATACGATTTTTCTACAAAGCAGCTAAATTTTCCATCCGAAAATATGAATTTTTCACAAAAATGTTAATTTACCATCATATAGTTGAACTTTCAATTAAATGACAAATCTTCAACAAAAAAATGAATTTTTTACAAAGTAACTAGTTCAACTTAAAGTCAAGTAGTTGATTTTGTTATCAAAAAATGAATTCTCGACAAAACATGTGATATTTAATATTCCAAGAAAAAATTTTGTTATTTAAAAAAAATTTCATTTAACCAAAAAATACGAGATTTCAACCAAATAGGTAAAGCCTAAAAAAACAGAATAATTTCCAACCAAGCAATTGCATTTTTAAACAAGAGGACGAATTTTTAATCAAGGAGATTCATTTCCTATCAAAAAAGGCGAATTCGCGACTAAATACATGAAATTTTTCCACAGAAAAGATCAATTTAAAATTTAAAATATCAATTTTCATTAAAAACTAGAATAGTTACATTTTTCAGTGGAGAAAATTAACTCTTCATTTTGAAAAAATGTTGTTTTTTTTAGCAAAATAGGTAAATTTTCAACCAAGGAGATGACTTTTCAACTAAAGTGGTGAATCTTGGAAAATGAATTTTCGAGAAAAGAGATCAAGACGAGTTTTCAAAAAAATGAATTGATTTCAAACTAGAGAAGATAAATTTTCAACCAAAAATGGAATTGTTAAATTTTCAACCAAGAAGATTAATTTTCAACCAAAAAAAAGTCAAAAATAAAACAAAAGCATTTTAAACCAAAGTGTTTAAGTTTCAACAAAAAAGTTAATTTTGAACCAAATATTTAAAGTTTCAACCCAGAAAGAGAAATTTTCAACAAAACAATTGAATTCTCAATAAAAAAAGGATGAATTATCAAAAAAAGTGTTGCATTTTTATCAAAATAATTAAATTTTCAACCAAGTAATCAAATTTTAAATAAAGAATTATGAATTCTCAACCAAAAATATAATAGTAGACTATTGAACTAAAACGAATTAGCTCAACAACAAAGAATAGTGGGATTTTCTTGTTGGGCTCTATTAATTCAGATTCATTCAAATAAAAAATCGAGAAAAAGGGGGGAAATGCGAATGGGGAAATGACTGTCAAGCCTACGATGATTAAATAAAAATTTTAATAATTCATAGACTACAGAATTGAAATTTTTAACTAAAAAAGGTGAATTCTGAACCAAAGAATTAAAAAAATTTTCAACAAAGTAGTGAAACTTTTATTAGAGAGATAAATCTTAAAAAAAAATTAATTTTAAACAAAGTAATTTATTTTTTAACTACTAGTTGAAGTTTTGATAAAAAAAATGTTTTTTTGACAAAGGAGTTGCATTTTCAACAAAATAATTAATTTTTCACCTGCAATTGAAAAATATGTATAACTTTTTATTAATATTTTTTTGACTTTGTTGCAAAAATCTAGAAGGTATTTCACTTTTAATTTTACGTAAATTATTGTTGAAAATTACAAATCTTCACAAAAAAATACAAGATTACACAAATTGCACAAAAAAATATAAATTTTCATACTGCAAATTTTTGTAAGATATGTATGTTAATATACAAGTTTCTATAAGAAACTACAATTTTAAAAAAGTGTTACACTTTTACCAAGAACTTTTGCTGTGATAATAAATCACATTGATTTCAACGTTCAAAATAGAAATTTCTCAATTTGAAAACCTCAGTAGTTAAACAAATGTAAAAGTTCGATTGAAACTTTATAAACTATTCTTAATTTAAAAATAATTTGAAAAATCAAACGCTCTCATTAAATTCCAAATCCGCTATTCAAATATTGTTTCAATTAAAAATATTCCACTTTTAACCAATTCAAATTGAAATTTTTCAATTAGGAAAGAGATTTTTTGAATATTCAGCAATATTTTACTTTTCATTAAAAATGAGCAATTTTAAATCAAAGTTACATTTTTAATTGTTCTATTTAACAAATTTTTTATATATAAGTGAAATTATTGAATTTTGATGCATAAATAACAATTAAACAATTATAAATTTGGAACAAAAATTGGGTTAGTTTAAGAGATTTTTAAAGTTTGGAGAAGATCCAAACTTAATTTAAAACTGGAAAAGATTTCGAAAAATAAAAAACAAAATTTAGATTTTTGAAGATTTTGAAATATAATTGTGAAGCTTTTTAAGGATCTTCAAAGGCTTTAAGAAAATAAAAAAAATTCTGAACTTTGCTGGGAAAATTTAAAATGATTTTTTATTTCGAAAAATTAACTTTGAAAGAATATTTAAAAAGATTAAGCATGTTTTTTAATGATGAATAATAATTGATCAATTATTCATTTCGAAAATAATTGAGTAAGTTTAAAATGTATTTCGAAGTTTTGAAAAGATCGCAAAATAATTTATAACGTGAAAAGATTTCATAACATTTAAAACACAATGTTGATTTTTGAAGGTGTCGAACACCAATTTATAAGCTTTTGAAACATTTTTGAATGTTTTAAATGAATGAAAAATTTGTATCAAAGTTCCTAGAAAATCTAAAAATAATTTTTTTGGTTAACATATAATTTAAAAAGAATATTAATAAGATTTCCAAAATGTTCAAAAAAGAATCTGAATGATTTTAAGGTAATTTTTTTTACTATTGCAGGATTTACAAAGAATTGTAGGAAAAATTTGAGTTCCAAGATAATAAAGTTATTATTAGATTTCTGGAAAATTGGTAAATTATTTTTTTTAAACAATTTTTAAGAGATTATTTAAAAAGATTTCAAACAAATTTCAATGTATCAATTATTATTTCTAGCTTATAATTGCTTCAAATTATATAATTTTGAAAATGTATACATTTTTTGATTCATTCTTCAAGTCTTGGCATTGCAAATGATAACGTGGATTTCTATTGTTTTGAATAATACAACTGTACAATGTATAAAAGTTAAAATTTTGCAGTCTAACGCCATTTAATTAAGAAATTTTCAATTGACTTAACATTTTTTTAAATTTGATTTTTAAATTTTAAAATTCAAAAGTATTCCATTTTCAGTGTTTTAATTTGTGGTTCAGTTTCCATAACTTCAAGTGAAAAAATTTTCGTCTTCAAGAGTTCCAATCTTTTAATTTCAATGACTGTGATCAATTATTTCTCAATTTTTCAATTTTTATTTGCAATCAAAAAGTTGTTTCTTTTCAACCTATGATGACAAATATTGAGAACATTGCAATGACATAACTTTAAATGACATATATGGCGTCCAATGGTTTGCTATATATTTGAAAGAAAAAAAACTTCAAACGTAAGGTTTCTTGTTTTTTCAATAATAATTATTCATTATTGTCTTTTAATATTCTATCATTCCTTTCAAGTTCAAACATAGAAGCTTTTTTCGTAATAGCGATCATGTACACATCCTAATTTAAAATGATCTCATTACAATATTCTAAATATTTGTCACCCTAGGTCGAAAAAGGGAATAAGAAGAAGGAGAATAGAAAAAGGTTGTACTTTCCTGTAATTTTGGTTGTAATTTATTGTATTTATTTGTAGATTCGTGTAAAAATAGTTTTAGTTTTGTGTACTTTATTTTAAGAAATTTTCCACTAGGGCAGACATCATCAAACTGGTTCCTGCATCAAGTTTTTGTTTGTTTTCACAAAAAAGCAACTAAAATTCTCACATCGGCTTTTTAGTGATCTGAAAGTGAACGGCTGTATGCATTATGGTTGTTGAAAATTATCTAAGACCACTTATTCCTCTAGCGAGTCACGTGATTTTTCGCGGTGCTTGCGAGTTCAGCAAACATGCATCAAGAAAGTTGGATCGCCGCAAAGATGATATAGAGAATATTGATTCAGAAATTATACGAGCTTCCCATTTTTCTCCTTAAATTGGTTCTTTCCTCATTTACATTTGATTTTTGATTCCAGTAGAAAAAAACATAGCTTTGATACCAGGAAACTGGGTTAATCGGAATACTTTGAGAAAACTGGTCCGGTCATAATTTCATATTTTCTAATTTGATTCCTTTCTGTGGATGAAAATCTAAAAGATTCATGATTTTTTCTGCAAAATAATTGTCAAACTTTATTTTGGGTGGTGTTTACTCTAGTTTCATGGATAAATTTTGATAAAAATAATATTTACATAATGCTGTAATCTACTGTCTTTTGGTTTAGTCAAATTAGAAACACTTGCTAAACTTCAATTGCAAAAGTTGGTGGATATTTTTGTCACCTATCATATTATACATTGTCTTAAAAAATTGTTACAAATTTTAAGCAAGCTAAGATACGTTTTTGGTTGTGGAATGATTGTTATAAAAAGTTTCAAGTTTGTTGCGAAAAGCAGGACATGGTGAGAAATGATAATAACCGAACTGAATCGTCCAGTTTGATTAAATACTTCGATAAACAGTTGCAAAATGATATTCACGAAAACGTTTTTTAATATCGCCTGAATTATTTTTTAATTTTCTGTACTTATATTTACAAGCTTATATACGTTATGCTTTCACTGAATATAAACATATATTTTTATGTTGTCATTCATCATATTTGTTAAATTGACTGACAGTGAGGGTACGTGGGTTAGCGCTTATCCTCTATGCAGGTGAAATTCTGCTAAAGATTGAGCAATGTTTTTAATGATTTCCAAGATCAATAAAAATCTACTACTTGTTTATTGTAACAGATTCTAGAGAAGATACTGAAGTCTACTTGAGAAAAAAATAATTTTCGATCATATGGTTCATTTAACAATTTTTACTCGGACTTTTACATTTTTACTTTTGCTGTAGAAAAAAGCAGTTAAGAAAAAAGTTAACTACATTTTGAAAAGATTTTGGCGAGCCGATTTTTAATTTTTTTTTCTCTGGATTTTTTATTTACCAACAAAGTTGACATTAATTTTTTTTTTATAAACAGTCCCATTTTTTGCAACTCATTATATTTATGTAAAACGTATCTGCAGAGACACTTCTTACGAATAATATCCAGAAGGTTTGTAGATTTGAAAAAAAAAATTATTTTTAAATTAAACTAATGAGTGAAAGTGCTACTTCAAGATTGACAATACTTGAAGACTTTATTATTTTATTTTCGTTCGGGATATACGTAAATACAATGCTCAGTTTTTCATTTTTTGATTCCAGAGCGATTGCTAATTTTTTAAACAAAAATAAACTAATGCATATCTTTGAAATTTCACACGCTAAACACTTCGTTCCTTTAACAAAATTGATCAAAAGTTTGTCCGTAATAAATCATATGTACGATTTTTTGTATACCCGACGACACTTGTTAATTATTTAAATATATTTGATTAACAAATACGGATCATCGTCCATTTTCAACAAGAAAATTTCTTTTTTTTCCACTGAATTGATGATAAGTTGTTTGGAGAAATCCTTTTCTTCGTCATGCATTCACAAACAATATTTGTTTATTTCATAAAAAATTTTATAAACAAATTCTCAACTTGACTATTTATAAATAAATGAATCTACTTTTTACGAAATCAACAGTCAATGACTCAGAAAAGACCTTATTCATTGGGAGACTTTGTCAGGTGATAATATTTATTGTTTATTCAGGAAAATGTTATCTAAAACAAACAAATACAGAATAGAGAGTAGTTTTTAGTTTTTAGATTAGTTTTTTTTTAGTTTTAGTTTTTTTTAGTGTTTTTATCTAAAAGCACAAGCACTTCAGTTAAAGACTTCATAGAAAATTTAAATTGTTTAATAAAACGGTTGCTCACTGGTAACAATATCGAAGAAATCTGCTGTTTGAAAATTGACTCGAATTTGTATTTGTTTATAAAATATACTTAACTAAACAACAAACGATGTTACCCAAAATGTCGCCTAATATATAGGATCCTTTTTAAGTCATTGGCATTCGATTTCGTAGAAAAGTATGTCCATTTATTAAAAAGAAGTCAAGTTGTAAATTTTTTTATATAATTGCTTATAAGGTAAACAATTTTTGTTTGTTAATAGAGTATTATAAAAAAAGGATTTTGGGCAAGTTATTCAGAGTTAATTCTGTTGAAAAAACGAAGTCTTTTCGTAGAAAATTGATGAAAATCTGTATTTGTTTATAAAATTTGGTTCAATACCAAATATGGTCACCTGAAGAAGTATGCTAATGAATAATGTGCTTTTTTGCTCAATTGTCATTGATTGGTAACCTGTTATAAGGGAAGAATTTTCGCATGTAATTTAAAATTGACTCCGTTGAAAAAACAAAATCTGCTGTTCGAAATTTATCTGAAATCTGAATTTGTTTATAAAATATAGTTAACTAAATAACAAATGATGTCATATGCAAAAGTCTTCTAATAAATAGGACCCTTCTTGAGGCATTGGCATTCATTTTAGTAAGAAGTACATCCATTTGTTAAAAAAAAATTCAAGTTGTGAATTTACTAAAAAAATTGTTTATAAAATAAAAAAACGAACTCTGGTGGTTGTAAATTAACAAAAATCTGCATTTGTTTATAAAATTCCGTTTGATACCGAAAAGGTAGCCTGAAAAATTATCCTAATAAATAAGGTCCTTTCTGAGTGACAAAGAACAACATCTATTCGGTGAAAAGTACTTAAGTTGCGAATTTGTTTATAAAATTGTTTATAAAATGAAACAACAGTATTGATTGGTAAACCGGCATAAGGAGAGGATTTTTGCAAGTAACATAAAATTGGCTCCGTTGAAAAAGCTGGACCTGCCGGTTGAAAATTGACGAAAATTTGAATTTGTTTTTCAAATTTATTTAAACAATTAATAATTTTATTAGATAATAACAAATAAATAACAATTCGTATATATTTGTTTATTTTCGACAAATTATTGATCAATTGTGTTAAAGGAATGAAGTCTTAAGAGCGCAAAATCGCTAAGATATACATTTGTTTATTTAATTTTTTTATACTATTAACAATTACTTGCGATTTCTTTCAAATGGCAACTAAGCATTGTTTTTCCGTATATCCCGAACAAAAATTACAAAAATAAATTCTTCAAGTATTATTCATCTTGAAGTACCACTTTCACTCATTAATTTGTGAATATCAAAAAAGACGATTTTTTTCAATCTCGTAACCTAGATATTATTCGTGAGGAGTACCTTTATTAATCAAAAAAAGATCTTTGAATCGGATCAAAATTGTTAGCTCTGGGCTAATTTCTCCCGAAAAATTTTTTTGCCCCACTGTACATCGTACTTTTTTGCCCGGGAGGGGAAGTAGGGGAGGTGAAACAGGATAAATAGGATAGTTAGTGGAAGTTGAGTAGGCGAATAGAAGTGGTAGCGAGGAGAGGGCAAGTTGCGGACGTAAGG